>PVJS01045552.1:0-16177 GCA_004027185.1 Glis glis
AAGTTGCGGAGGGCCTCACTAGGTAGAGAGAGAGAGAGAGAGAGAGAGAAAGAGAGAGAACTGAGGCTGGCCGTGAACCCGGATCCTCCGGTCTCCACCTCCCAAAGTACTGGGATTACAAGCGTGTGCCACCACGCCTGGCTACTGTTACATATTTGTACATGCTATCCCACATATCTCCCCCCCTTTTGTTGTGGCACTGGGGATTGAACCCAGGAGCATTCTGTCTCTGAGCTATACCCCCAGTCTTATTTTATTTTTTATTTTGAAACAGAGTCTCACTAAGTTGCAGAGGCTGACCAGGAACCTGCAATCCTCCTGTCTCAGCCTCCCAAGTACTGGGATTACAAGCATGTACCACCATGCCCGGCTATCCCATATATCTTTTTTTTTTTTTTTTTTTTTTTTTTTTGCGGTACTGGGGGTTGAACCCAGGGGCGTTCTACCTCCATGCTACACCCCCGGCCCTATTTTTTATACTTATTTTGAAACCGGGTCTCACGAAGTTGCGGAAGGCCTCACTAAGTAGAGAGAGAGACAGGGAGAGAGAGAGAGAGAGAGAGAGAAAGCTGAGGCTGGCCGCGAACCCGGATCCTCCGGTTTCCGCCTCCCAAAGTACTGGGATTACAAGTGTGCGCCACCACGCCCGGCTCCCATATATCTTTTAAGAACTTTGGGTCCCTGAAAGATTTAGATTACTTGTGACAATATTTCTAAGAGTTTTGGTCTTCGGTGATCATTTTCCATTTTCTCTCAAAGAGCAATAAAATTCAATACAACCAGAATACTAAATAGACATTCTCTTTCAATGCAAAATTATCAAAATACAAAGGGCAAAAATATTCTTTAAGTCTTTTTTTTGGCACTGGGGATTGAACCCAGGGGCATTCTATCTCCAAGCTACACCCCCAGCCCTATTTTTTATTCTTTATTTTGAAATGGTCTCACTAAGTTGTAGAGAGCCTCATGAAGTAGCTGAGGCTGGCTGTGAATCCAATCCTCCAGTCTCAGCCTCCCAAGTACTGGGATTACAAGCGTGCGCCACCACGCCCGGCTAATAAGTCTTTCAACTTTACTTTGAGTGAAAGCTGAACTCCTTGAAGACAGAAAGAGGCAGAAATACAAACAATAGTGTTTAGTTCACAATGCTGTGGGTCAGTTCATTAATCACTTTCAGTCTAAAAATTTAGAGCATACACCAATTTCCAAAAATCTAAAACAGGCCCATTCACACCTGGTTCTCACTCTCTTCCACCAAATTATGAACTTAAACTTCATGAGTAGGTCTATGAATCTTAAACTTTATGATTTATAAAAATCCAAGTAATCAAATTTCATGTAGCAACTTAATATAAAGCAAAAGCAACATGCACACGGAGCACACTTGTATAAACTATTTCTTAAAGTTATATAAGAAGAGGAAGAACAGCCTGTTACCCACCAAACGGGGTTACTAGTGTAATATGAGCAGTGAGATTGGTGGCTGAGGAATCCCAGGCAGTGATGGCTGCTAACTGTTGTCCTGGGTTGCGAAAGCATTAAACATAGAAAGAAAATCAACCCTTTGAACAATGGGCACATTTTTAAAAATATGAAGTAAATGCAATGACCAGGTCACATGACTACAAAATAATACTGGACAAACATCTGAAATTTCCATTAGACCCATATTTAATGACACTTTTATATGACAAGAAGTGAGAAAACTAATGTACAGCTATGAACAGTGGGGGGGAAAATCTTATTTATAACAAAATCATCTATTTCTCTATGTTAAAGAGTACAAATAGCCCATAATGTTAAAAATCACAAGTATAAAAATGGCATTCTTTTCTACTTTTTAAATTATAAAACTGGCTGGGCGTGGTGGTGCACGCCTGTAATCCCTGTACTTGGGAGGCTGAGACCGGAGGATTACAGGTTTGAGGCCAGTCTCAGCAACTTAGACCCTTAACAGTTGAGTTTGACCCTGTTTCAAAATTTAAAACTAAGCCGGGCATAGTGATTCACACCTGTAATCCCAGTACTTGAGAGGCTAAGACAGGGTCATTGGTTCAAAGCCAACCTCAACAACTTAGTGAGACCCTGTTTCAAAAGAAAAAATAAAATGGGGCTGACGGTATAGCTCAGAGGTAGAACACCCCTGATTCCAATCCCCAGCCAGTACCAAAACAAATAAATAAATAATTAAAAAATAGAGCTGGGGGTGTGGCTCAGAGGTAGACCACTCCTGGGTTTAATACCCAGTTCCACACACAAGAAACTCTATTAGTTGGGGGTGGTGGTACAAGCCTACAATCCAAGTATTTGGGAGGCTGAGACAGGAGGATGCGAATTGAGGCCACCTCTGCAATTTAGCAAGACTCCGTTTCAAAATAAAAAATAAAAAGGGCTGGGGGTTTAGATTGGAGGTAGAATGCCCCTGGGTTTGATCCCCAGTACCCCCCCTCAAAAAAATCCAGGAAAAAATAAACTGTCCTTAACAAATCAGCTCATGGAAGTTTAAAAATGAATTCCCGGCCAGGCGTGGTGGCGCACACTTGTAATCCCAGTACTTGGGAGGCGGAGACTGGAGGATCCGGGTTCGCGGCCAGCCTCAGCTACTTAGTGAGGCCTCCACAACTTCATGAGACCCGGTTTCAAAATAATGAAAAACAGGGCCGGGGATGTAGCTCTGAGGTAGAATGCCCCTGGGTTCAATCCCTGGTACCGCAAAAAAAAAAAAAAAAAAAAAAGAATTCCCACTCTTCAAAATTATGAACTGTAACAACTACTCAGGTTCACTAAGTATGGGTGAGCTCCTCATCACTGAGCAGCCCCAAAAGTGCTCCTGCCCTCCTGGCCTATACTTTCCCTGCTTGTTTACTCTAACTCCCAATTCATCCCTCGAGAGAGACTGCCAGCTTTAAGATCTTCTCCTGCCGGGAGTGGTGGCGCACGCTTGTAATCCCAGTACTTTGGGAGGCAGAGACCGGAGGATCTGGGTTCGGGGCCAGCCTCAGCTTTCTCTCTCTCTCACTCCCTGTCTCTCTCTCTCTCTCTCTCTCTACCTAGTGGTGAGGCCCTCCTCAACTTCGTGAGACCCGGTTTCAAACTAAAGTATAAAAAAATAGGGCCAGGGGTGTAGCGCAGAGGTAGAACGCCCCTGGGTTCAATCCCTGGTACCGCAAAAAAAAAAAAAAAAAAAATCTTCTCCTGATACCACAACCAGCTGGCTAAATTAGGATCCTTGTAATCCCAATGCTTACATCTATCAGGACACTTGTACTATGAAGGGCTCTGATTTCTTAGTCTTCTCAACTGCCTGTCAGCAACTAACTTGAGAGTGAGGGCGTATCCTAATGGTCTTTGCATCCAGAGTTTAATGCAGTACCTCAGGTGCAAGACAGTGATTATACTTACCTTCACAGGATACTTTCATGGATTAAATGGAATAACATTTGTAAAGTGCTTATCCAGTGCTTGGTACATGCTACATGTTCAATTAATTTTTCTGTGTATGTAGATAGATAGCAAATGCTTAACAAATAAATAAAGCTTAATAAACATGATTCTTGAATGAATAAATGACAAAATAAAATGAAACTTGGCTTTATCTTATAAAAACATTAAGATATCATAGCTCAGCTGATAGTGCTTATCAGAATAAAAACAACAATGAAAAATAATCTGGGTGTGGTGGTGCATGCCCCTAATCCCAGTATTTGGGAGGCTGATCCAGGAAGATCACAGGTTCAAAACCAGCCTCAGCAACTCAGCGAGACTTGAAGCAACCTAGTGAGACCCTGTTTCAAAACAAAAAATAAAGCCGGGCGTGGTGGCACACAGTTGTAATCCCAGTACTTTGGGAGGCGGAGACCGGAGGATCCGGGTTCGCAGCGAGCCTCAGCTCTCTCTCTCTCTCTCTTTCTCTCTCTCTCTCTCTACTTAGTGAGGCCCTCCGCAACTTTGTGAGACCCAGTTTCAAAATAAAGTATAAAAAAATAGGGCCGGGGGTGCAGCGCAGAGGTAGAACGCCCCTGGGTTCAATCCCCGGTACCTCAAAAAAAAAAGGGCTGGAGGTAGAGCTTGGAGGTAGAATGTCTCTGAGTTCAATCCCTAGTACTAACAAACAAATATATGAAAGAAAAATAGAAATTATTATTTTCCACTTAATTCATGGAAACTTCTAAAATAACATTATTATTTATTATTTAGAACTTTATAGAAAGGAAGGCTAAATAACTAAAAAAAATGAGTACTTATAACAAATGATATTTTCAAAGTAGGGTGTGGTGGCACATGCCTGTAATCCCAGTACTTGGGAGGCTGAGACAGGTGGATTGCAGGTTCGAGGACAGCCTCAGAAAGTAGTGAGACTCTCATCAACCTAGTGAGACCCTGTTTCAAAATAAAAATAAAAAATAGGGCTGGGGGTGTAGCTCAGAGGTACAATGCCTCTGGGTTCAATCCCCAGTACCAAAAAACCAAAAACAAACAAAAAAAAAATGATAAATTCAAAATTCTTCCAAGAAAAAAAGACTAAAATTTTAATAAACAAAGTATACTGTGGGTGGCATGATTTCAGTTAATTACACAGAGCAGTAAAAAAACTAATGAAAAAATACTAAATTTATGGAAAAGCTCCAATATGAGAAAGTCTCTTTACCAATAGGTAATCGATTCTTTTTATTTGCTGGAGTGGTTGCTGGAGACAGCTGAGGAGTATTATAAGGAGTCATTTCTAAACTGCTGCTTTTCCCGGGCTTAGCCTGGGGTAGGTTTGCCAATAAATTGTCGAGAGCCATTCTATCTTCTCTCAATTGATCTCCAGACATCACACTCTTCATAAAATTCACCTGGTAAAAGTAAAAGATGTTAACTAGTGAAAATCACTTTTCAAACGCAATATATATATATTTCTCACAAAATATGCTCATCTATGACTCTGACCATGCTTAGCTAAAAGAATTGTGAGAAAATCATATTAAAGGATAAAGTAATTACCAGAGTAATAAGCTGACTGTAGGTTATATAAACCACAGTCCTGCTCAACCCTTCCAGAAGATTAACAGAGGACATTGGAGGGGTCTCCACCGCACGGCCCCCAATCACAACATCAAGGAACGCAGCAACACAGCTCTGTGAAAATAGCAAAAGACCAAAGTGAAATATTTTCCCTTTACAATATGGCAACAAAATTTCTGATTAAGGTGAACAAGCATGCAAAAAATTAATAAAAATTATTTTAAATCCAACATTTAAGCCGGGCATGTTGACGCATGCTTGTAATCCCAGTACTTGGGAAGCTGAGACTGGAAGATCCGGGTTCACAGCCAGCCTCAGTTACTTAGTGAGGCCCTCCGCAACTTAGTGAGACCCTGTTTCAAAATAAAGACTAAAAAATAGGGATGGGGGTGTAGCTCAGAGGTAGAATGCCTCTGGGTTCAATCCCCAGTACCGCAAAATAAATAAATAAATAAATAAATAAAACATAAAAATCCAACATTTAAAAAACTGAAACCTTTATGTATTGAAAAGAATAATCTCAGCCGGGCGTGGTGGCGCACGCTTGTAATCCCAGTACTTTGGAAGGCAGAGACCGGAGGATCCGGGTTCACGGCCAGCCTCAGTGCGCTCTCTCTCTCTCTCTCTCTCTCTCTCTCTCTGTCTCTCTCTCTCTCTCTACTTAGTGAGGCCTCCGCAACTTCATAAGACTCGGTTTCAAAATAAAGTATAAAAAATAGGGCCAGGGGTGTAGCGCGGAGGTAGAAAGCCCCTGGGTTCAATCCCCGGTACCGCAAAAAAAAAAAAAAAGAATAATCTCAAGATATCCTGGCAGGCAAAACAAACATAACATAGAACATTGTATACACTATGCCATTTCTGAAAAGGGATGTGGTGAGTGGGAAAATCAACCTAGGAATTTGCTAATATACATATAGACCTCTACAAGACTGAAAACTTTTTTTGGGGGGGGTACTGGGGATTGAACCCAGGGGCATTCTAACTCCGAGCTACACCCTCAGCCCTATTTTTTAGTCTTTATTTGGAAACCAGGTCTCACGAAGTTGCGGAGGGCCTCACTAAGTAGCTGAGGCTGGCCGCAAACCCGGATCCTCGGGTCTCAGCCTCTCAAGTACTGGGATTACAAGCATGCGCCACCACCCCCGGCCAAACTGATAACTTTTAAGAACATTTGGACAGGAAATGAAGGTTAGAGAGGAGTTGAACATATAGCCTACTCAAAATCGGACTGATGAAATTTTTATTTACAGCAACTGAACCATAAATGTTAATTTATGAAATACACTTAAAATTATACGATAATTATTGATTGATATACCATAAAATGATTTGGTGAAAACTTTTTTTTTTTTTTGCGGTACCAGGGATTGAACCCAGGGGCGTTCTACTTCCGCACTACACCCCCGGATCCTATTTTTTTATACTTTATTTTGAAACCGGGTCTCACGAAGTTGCAGAGGGCCTCACTAGGTAGAGAGAGAGAGAGAGAGAGAGAGAGAGAGAGAGAGAGCGCTGAGGCTGGCCGTGAACCCGGATCCTCCGGTCTCCGCCTCCCAAAGTACTGGGATTACAAGCGTGTGCTACCACGCCCGGCTGTGAAAACTTTTTTTAAACAAACTTTTTAAAATAAAACAGTCTAGCCGGGCATGGTGGTACACACCTGTAATCCCAGTACTTGGGAGGCAGAGACAGGAGGATCACAAGTTCGCGGCCAGCCTCAGCTACTCAGTGAGGCCCTCCACAACTTAGTGAGACCCTGTTTCAAAATAAAGAATTAAAAAATAGGGTTGGGGGTATAGCTCGGAGGTAGAATGCCCCTGGGTTCAATCCCCAGTACCACAAAATAAATAAATAAAATAAGATAGTCTCAGTAGCTCTTTGACTCTCATTACAATGACATCTCTTCAATAAATCTCTAAGGAAGAATTAATCTTTGGTGAAATCTCCCCAAGTTTAAATGTTGCTAAACAAATACTGTAGCTAATTAAAAGGTAATTAATTACCATATTATTAATTTATACATTACCTAAGGACAAGATTTAATAATGGGAATAGTTAGGTTCACTAATACTTTATCAAAAATTTCTATAAACAGTATTCACATGACACAGTATTCATTCTTACTTTGTCAAATTTTCCAAGGCTGCTTTTCGTCCGGGGATCCCCCTCTTCAGAGCCAGTCATTGCTAACTGCTGCAAAAGGCGGCCAACCTGCAACCCAAAGCAGTGGTAGACATAGACTATAGATACTCACAAATTCTGCTCTATGAAAGCACTCCTATTCTACAGACCTGTTTCATAGTAACATACAAAATAGTGTACCCATTAATATGTATATCTTGTCTGTGTCAGCTTTTACTATTTTCAGAGTAAGAATTTTAGAGAGGAAGTAGAAAATTGTGCTGTATTTCTCTTTACCACATGCTATCAACATTAGAAAATTAAAAGTACATTTATTTATATATTTTGGTGGTACTGGGGATGTAACCCAGGGGAGTTCTACCTGTGAGCTACACTCCCAGCCCTCTTTTATTTTTTAGTTTGAAACAGAGTTGCACTAAGTTGCTGAGGGCCTGGATAAATTGCTTAGGTTGGCCTCAAACTTGTGTCAGCCTCCCAAGTACTGGGATTACAGGCGTATGCCACCACGCTTGGCTTTCTAATACTGTACTTTTCATGTGTTTGGAAATTTTTAAATTAATGTGTAAAGACTGGCTCATTATCTGGGCGTGGTAGTACACACCTATAATCCCAGTACTTGGGAGGCTGAGACAGGAGGATCGCAGGTTCAAAGCCAGCCTCAGCAAGTTAGTGAGGCTCTCAGCAACTTAGTGAGACTCTGTTTCTAAATAAAAAATAAAATAGGTCTGAGGGTGTAGCCTGGAGGTAGAAGGTCCATGGGTTCTACCCCCAGTACTACAAGAAAAAAAAAAGAAAAAAGAAAAAAACAAAGCCAGGCGTGGTGGTGCACACCTGTAATCCCAGTACTTGGGAGGCTGAGACAGGAGGATTACAAGTTCAAGGACAGCCTTAGCAATTGATCCGGGTTCGCAGCCAGCCTCAGCTCTCTCTCTCTCTCTACTTAGTGAGGCCTCCACAACTTCGTGAGACCCGGTTTCAAAATAAAGTATAAAAAATAGGGCCGGGAGTGTAGCGCGGAGGTAGAACACCCCTGGGTTCAATCCCCAGTCCCGCCAAAAAAAAAAAAAAAAAAAGAATATTCTTTTTCTAAATTTAAGTGCAAGCAATTCCTGCAGAACATAACCTATTCAGTAAATACTCATTCACAGAGCAAGTTCCTTACTGCCAAAAGTGAATTGTTAATCTATTCTCTTTAAGAACTTTACACTGAAAGCCGGATGTGGTGGCACACGCTTGTAATCCCAGTACTTGGGAGGCTGAGACCGGAGGATCCAGGTTCGTGGACAGCCTCAGCTACTTAGTGAGGCCTCCGCAACCTTAGTGAGACCCTGTTTCAAAATAAAGAATAAAAATAGGGCTGGGGGTGTAGCTCAGAGGTAGAATGCCCCTGGGTTCAACCCCTAGTACCACAAAAAAAAAAAAAGAACTTTACACTGAAAGTTGACATCATTATAGCATCATCTTAGTATCTGTGACAACCCTTCTTTTCAATCATTTTGGAAATATGCTATTTAATCTGGTACAGAAGCCAGGTGTGGTGCCGCATGCCTGTAATCTCAGTACTTGGGAGGCTGAGACAGGAGGATTGCAGGTTCAAGGGCAGCCTCAGCAAGTAGTAAGACTTTCATCAACCTAGCGAGACCCTGTTTCCAAATAAGAAATAAAATTGGGCTGCGGTTACAATGTCTCTGGGTTCGATTCCCAGGACCAAAAAAAATCTGGAATAGAATTATGAAAATAAAACTAGAAATACACCATCATAAGGAGAAATGCAGTGTTTCACAGATGACAAAAAATTCAAAATTTATTTCAGGGATTTCAAATACCACACAATAACAGAACTAATCATAAAAAAAAGACATCTTTTTTTTGGTGCTGGGGTTTGAACTCAGGGTGTTCTACCTCCGAGTTACACCCCCAGCCCCATTTTATTTTTATTTTGAAACTGGGTCTTGACTAGGTTGATGAGAGTCTCACTACTTGTTGACGCTGTCCTCGAACCTGCAATCCTCCTGTTTCAGCCTCCCAAGTACTGGGAGTACAAGCGTGCACCACCTCGCCCACCTAAAAGACATCATTTAAAAAAAAAATTCCAGTCAGGCGTGGTGGCGCATGCTTGTAATCCCAGTACTTGGGAGGCTGAGACCAGAGGATCCGGGTTCACAGCCAGCCTCAGCTACTTAGTGAGGCCCTCCGCAACTTAGTGAGACCCTGTTTCAAAATAAAGAATAAAAAATAGGGCTGGGGATGTAGCTCAGAGTTAGAATGACCCTGGGTTCAATCCCCAGTACCGCAAAAAAAAAAAAAAACCAACAGCAAAAGCATACCTGCATCAGATTGAATCGTGCCACCTCGTTAATAGGAGCATCAGAAATGATGCCGTACTGCTCTGGATTGACGACCGCAGGACAGATGAAACAAGCCAACAGCAGGTCAGTGCACATGGCCCTGACCTCCCCAACCTCCAGCCTGTCTACACAGGAGAGGGTTTTGTACATCTGTGACACAATCCACCTCAAACTATGTGGAAAGCAGTATGTGTTCTGTTTGAGATAACCTATAAATTTATTCACCAACGCCACCAGTTTGGCCTCATTGGAATCCACCATCTCCTGAACTTTCTGTCTGAACCTATCTGAGCCTTTCTCTCCAAAGAGTTTTTCCTGTTGATATGGGGAGAATCTCTCAATGAGCTTGTTTGGATCCGTTTCCAGGTGATCTTCATCTTCAACAAGCAGCTGCATGATTGGCTCGTGTAAAGTAGCTGTGAGGAAAAGTTTGGCAGAAAAGAGTCCCTCAGAAAAAAGTTTAAATAAGATGCTGAAGGCACAAGTTCCTCTCCTCAAAAGTCGCCTCGGGTTGTCACTTTCTTTGAGTTCAAATTCGATCAAGTATCGCAAAACCTGAAGGAGGTAGCTTTCATCTTCTTGCATAATGCAGTTGCCATACAAGGAGGTAAAAACTGTGTAAATAACACTCTGAGTGTTCTCCTGATTAAGTTTCTCTCCAGCAACCAAGGAGGAGGCAATGAGACGAGGATTTTCCCTTAATCGACTCAAGAATTCTCCATAAGCGGACTCTTGAAATCCCAACTGCTTATATCCATCAACAAACTGTGTATCTTCCAAAATCTTGGCATGCTGGCAACATTCGGCAGGGGAAGCTTCAGCACTATAATATCAGCAAAGTGGTATCAGCAATAACAACAGCAATGTAACACATGTACTACACTGAAACACAGAAATAGCCAGTGTGGTGACACACGCTTGTAATCCCACTACTTGGGAAGCAGAGGCAGGAGTATCACAGGTTCAAAGCCAGTCTCGGCTACATAGTGAGACCCTCCGCAACTTAGTGGGACCCCGTTTCAAAATAAAAAAACAAAAAATAGGACTGGGGGTGTAGCTGGGAGGCAGAATGCCCCTGGGTTCAATCCCTAGTACTGCAAAAAAAAAAAAAAAAGTTTGTCACATAAATTCTTTCTAAAATCAAAAGGGGTAGAAGAATACATTAAGATATAGATTACCTTACTATTGTTATTTTGATTTTGGGTTTTGTTGTTTTTTTTTTGTGTGTGTGTGTGTGGTACTGGGGATTGAACCCAGGGGCATTCTACCTCCAAGCTCTACCCCCAGCCCGATTTTATTTGTATTTTGAAACAGGGTCTCACTAGGTTAATGAGAGTCTCAGTACTTGCTGAGGCTGCCCTCAAACCTGCAATCCTCCTATCTCAGCCTCCCAAGTACTCGAATTACAAGCATGTTCCAGCAAGCCCGGCTTTTGCTTGTACTACTGAGGACTGAACTCAGCGGCGTTCTATCACTGAGCTACATTCGCAGCCTTTTTTATTTTTCATTTTGAGGCAGGGTCTCACTAAATCACCCACACTGGCCTCAAACTTGCAAACCTCCTGCCTCAGCCTCCAGAGTAGTGGGGATTACAGGTGTGAACCACCACCTGGCAGCACTACTATTCTTATAGCTAAAAATTGCTTCTTGAAACAATGAAGTATTAACACAATGCAATATGTGGTTTCTAGACCTAAAAAGTAGATATACAATATCAAAACATGAAAGTGTATAAATTAAATAAATTACAAGAAAAGTAAAACATAAAATAATTTACAATGATAAAATGTTTTATGTGCAAAGACAAAAAACTAATTAGTGTGGTATAATGTGAATGCTTAAGTTATAATTTTCTATAGCAGTCCTTAATAAAATAAACTATTTATGTTTTATAAGCAAAGGCTCAACATTGACTTAAACTGTCTTTAACCATGCACTTTGTTGCAGATAGATTCATTTAGTTACAGTTAGCATAGAATTATAGTGGTTCACAAAATTTATGACCTAAAAATATTTTCTTTACCTGGTTATGATAAGCCGATCCAAATTAATTCTCTGCTGCTTTGCAATCCATGCTGTGCGATACAACTTTTCAGCTGTCTTAAGTACATCTGCATTGAGCCTCTGGATGAGCTGTTTCTCAGAATTTACATATAGGCGCTCCTGCTTGAGGTGATGGGCCAAAGTATGAATGTCTAGCTTCACCATTTTCAAATGTGGAAAAGGTACAAAAACCAATCACTAAGAGTAAAAAGACAAAAAAAAAAGAGTAAAAAGACAAATTTTCAAAGTTTGAGCCAGGTGTGGTAGCGCAAGCCTGTAATCCCAGTACTTGGGAGGCTGTGACAGGAAGATCGCAGTTTCAAGGACAGCCTCAGCAAGTAGTGAGACTCTCATCAACCTAGTGAGACCCTGTTTCCAAAAAAGAAATAAAATCGGGCTGGGGGTAGCTTGGAGGTAGAATGCCTTTGGGTTCAATCCCCAGTACCACACACACAAAAAAGTTTGTCACATAAATTCTTTTCTAAAATCAAAATGGGTAGAAGAATACATTAAGATATAGATTACAAACTGGGCATGGTGGCACACGCTTGTAATCCCAGTACTTGGTAGGCTGAGACTGGAGGATCCGGGTTCACAGCCAGCCTCAGCTACTTAGTGAGGCCCTCCGCACCTTAGTGAGACCCTGTTTCAAAATAAAGAAGAAAAAATAGGGCTGGGGGTGTAGCTCAGAGGTAGAACGCCCCTGGGTTCAATCCCCATACCACATACACAAAAAAAGGTATAGATTACATTTAGTACCACTGTTATCTCTAATTTTAAAATAATCTATGTATTTTTTGTGTGGGGACGGGTACTGGGGATTGAACTCGGGGGCATTTTACACCCCAGCCCTATTTTTTATTTTTATTTTTTATTTTGAAACAGGGTCTCATAAGGTAGCACAAAAAAAAAAGAAATTCTCAAATTGTGCCCTTATGCTTTAATTCAACAGAATTCAACAAATATATTCTTTGTGTATGTGTGGTACTGAAATCAAACCCAGAGTCTTGGAGCCTCAGACATGCTAGGCACGTATTCTACCCTGAGCTACCCCCCACCCAACAAATTAACTCTTAGGATTTGCTGGAGCCTACCCAGGTCCCCTAATCTGAAAAAGCCCATGATCTGATTATAACTGAAATACTGTTCAAGATAGAGAGGGTGAAAAAAATATTTTCAATGACACAGCAAAATATGAACCAATTTATGCAATTTAGAAATTAAAATTTTCAATTTTAACTTCACTTTAAAAAGTTAACACAGAAATGTAATGTTACATTTAATCTAAACAGGAACTCATTTTATTTTTGGGTTTTTTTCTTTGGTACTGGGGATTGAACCTAAAGGCATTCTACCTCCAAGCTACACCCCCAGCCCAAGTTTATTTCTTATTTGGAAACAGGATGTCACTAAGTTGCTGAGGCTGGCTTTGAACCTGCAATCCTCCTGTCTCAGCCTCTCAAGATTGGGATTACAAGCATGAACATGCCTGGCTAGGAACTCACTTTCTAAATCATAGACAATATACTGTTCTCTTGAGAAATGCCAGAAAAGTGATGTTAGTGATCCTACCACAAAAATGATAACTACATGAGGTGATGCATATGTTAATTACCTAGGTTTAACTACTCGATGTGAACATGTGCATCAAGACATCATGTTATATATGAGAAACACATACAATTTCATCTGTCACCTTAAAAAAAAAAACAAGCTGGGCATGGTGGTACACGCCTATAATCCCAGTAATTGGGAGGCTGATATAGGAGGATCACAGTTTTGAGGACAGACTCAGCAGGTAGTGAGACTCTCATCAGCCTAGTGAGACTCTGTTTCAAAAATAAAAAATGTGCTGAGGGTATAGCTCGGAGGTAGAATGCCCTGGGGCTCAATCCCCAGTACCACAAAAAAATTAAAATTAAAAAAATGCAAATATCACATAAAGCACAGGTATCCCCAGCCCTCATGTGAAATTTATTTATTTTTTTGCAGTGCTAGGGATTGAACCCAGGGCTCAAACATGGCAGTCAAGTACTCTACCAAGGATCTATACCACCAGCCTCAAATTTTCTATTTCTGCTATCTACAAAACATCCTTTTTGGCAGAGAGGGAGGTACTAGGGTTTGAACCCAGAGGCATTCTACCTCTTTTTTTGTGTGTGTGGTACTGGGGATGGAATTCAGGGGCCTTCTACCTCCGGGCTACATCTCCAGACCTATTTTATATTTTATTTGGAAACAGGGTCTCACTAAGTTGCAGAAGGCCTCACTAAGTTGCTTAGGCTGGCCGCGAACCAGGATCCTCTGGTCTCAGCCTCCCAAGTAATGGGATTACAAGTGTGCGCCACCATGCCCGGCTGAGGCATTCTACCTCTGAGCTACACCCCCAGTTCCATTTTATTTCATTTATTGGTACTGGGGATTGAACTCGCAGGCATTCTACCTCCATGCCACACCCCCAGCCCTATTTTTATTTGGAAACAGGGTCTCAAGAAATTGCTAAAACTAGTCTTAAACCTGTGATCCTCTTGTCACAACCTCCCAAGTATTGGGATTACAGGCATGTGCCACCACGCCCAGCTCCTACAAAACATTTTTGGTAGTTGGGATTGAACCCAGGGGGTTCTCCCTCTGAGCTACACCCCCAGCCCTATTTTTTTTTTTTTGGCGTTACTGGGGATTGAACCCAGGGATATTCTACCTCTCTGAGCTACACCCCCAGCCCTATTTTTGATTCTTTATTTGGAAACAGAGTCTCACTAAATTGTGGAGGCCTCACTAAGTAGCTGAGGCTGGCCGAGAACCTGTGATCCTCCTGTCTCAGCCTCCCAAGTACTAGGATTACAAGCGTGTGCCACCATGCCTGGCCCCCAGCTCTATTTTTTAATTAACCCCCAGCCCTAATTTTTAAATTTTGAAACAGGGTCTCACTAAGTTACAGAGGGCCTCACTAAATTACTGAGGCTGATGGTGAACCTGTGATTCTCCATTGTCAGCCTCCCAAGTACTGGGATTACAAGCATGTGCCACCACGCCCAGCTCAAGTATGTTTATTTTAGTTGATGTTTAATGATAATTTCGTACTGATCACCTCTTCTTTTCTCATTCACCAGAAGACAATGTCATTTTAAAAAAAGATGTTAGCCGGGTGTAATGGCGCACGCTTGTAATCCCAGTACTTGGGAGGCTGAGACCAGAGGATCTGGGTTCGCGGCCAGCCTCAGCTACTTAGTGAGGCCCCCTGCAACTTAGTGAGACCCTGTTTCAAAATAAAGAATAAAAAATAGGGCTGGGGATGTAGCTCAGAGGTAGAATGCCCCTGGGTTCAATCCCCAGTACCGCAAATAAATAAACAAACAAACATACTCTACTGAAAACATTAAAAAGAACATCTGGAAGTTTCATGAGACTTCGAAAAAGAATGAGGGTGCTCACACTTTTCAATGATTCCTTACTTCCAAAAGGATAATTTTCAAACTCCTTAGCTTAATATCCAAGGCCCAATCTTGCCTCACTCCACCCTCTAATCCCATTTTTCATGATTTCCTTACAATAAACTATTCCAAACAAATTGGACTTCTCATTTTTATTTTCAACTCAACTTCATACTTATATTTATATCAGGCCCCATCGTATCTACTTCCTCTCATTTCTGTTTCAACAAAACCTTCCTTCCCAACCATAAAGGCTGCCCCAGTGATAAATCCCAACTCTCAACTCATGAAGCACCCATATCACCCATTTGGAACTATTGTTTTTATCGTTTTTCTTTTTTCTTTTCATTTTTAGTGTCTACATTCTGTCTTTCCAGCAAGAATGAGGTTCCCTCAAAGGCTGAGAGCATCTCTTAAACCTATGTATTCCCAGCTCTAAGCACCGTGGCCTAACACAGGAAGTTCTCAATATGTCTTTGCTAAGATTTGCACTGTAACAAGCTGCTCTGTAAAAGAGAACATACGGAATAGCAAAGAATTTTAAAGTTAACACTCGGCATACCTAACAATAATATATAATTTTTTCCTAAAATTTGCAAGCATTCTCCAAATTAGATAGTTTCTTTTTCAAGTGGCCAAAAACTAGACATTGGCCAGGTGAGGGCACGCTTATAATCTCAGTACTTGGGAGGCTGAGACAGGAGGATCGCAGATTTGCCACAAGCCTCAGTGACTTAATGAGGCCCTTTGCAATTTAGTAAGACCCTGTTTCAAAATAAAATAGGCCGGGCGTGGTGGCGCACGCTTATAATCCCAGTACTTGGGAGGCAGAGACCGGAGGATCCGGGTTCGCGGCCAGCCTCAGCTACTTAGTAAGGCCCTCCGCAACTTCGTGAGATCCGGTTTCAAAATAAAGTATAAAAAAATAGGGCCGGAGGCCGGGCGTGGTGGCGCACGTTTGTAATCCCAGTACTTTGGGAGGCCGAGACCCGAGGATCCGGGTTCGCGGCCAGCCTCAGTTCTTGCTCTCTCTCCCTCTCTCTCTCTCTCTCCCCCCCCCCTCTCCTTAGCGAGGTCCTCTGCAACTTCGTGAGACCCGGTTTCAAAATAAAGCATAAAAAAATAGGGCTGGGGGCGTAGCGTGGAGGTAGAACGCCCCTGCGTTCAATCCCCGGTACCACAAAAAAAATAAAATAAAATAAA
>PVJS01045553.1:0-16188 GCA_004027185.1 Glis glis
TTTCTTTCTCTCTCTCTCTCTCTCTCTCTCTCTCTTTCTCTCTCTCTCTCTCTCTCTCTTTCTTTCTTTTGCGGTACTGGGGATTGAACCCAGGGGCATTCTACCTCCGAGCTACACCCCCAGCCCTATTTTTTATTCTTTATTTTGAAACAGGGTCTCACTGAATTGCGGAGGGCCTCACTAAGTAGCTGAGGCTGGGCTCGAACCTGCAATCCTCCTGTCTCAGCCTCCCAAGTACTGGGATTACAAGTGTGTGCCACCATGCCTGGCTATTATTCTTTATTTTGAAACAGGGTCTCACAAAGTTGTGGAGGGCCTCACTAAGTAGCTGAGGCTGGACGTGAACTTGGATCCTCGTCTCAACCTCCCAAGTACTGGGATTACAAGCGTGCACCACCACGCCCTGCTCAATTCACTCACTTATGATAATTACCTGTGTGTGTGGAGGGGTAGTGGCATATTACCTCTCAGCTACACTCCAGCTCTATTTTATTTTTTATTTGGAAACAGGGTCTCATCTCATTAAATTGCTGAGGGCCTCACTAAATTGATGAGGATGGCCTTGAACCTGTGATCCTCCTGCCTCATCCTCCCATATAGTGGGATTATGTTCCTGTGCCACCACGTCTGAGTTTTTGGTTTTTTTTTGTGTGTGTGTGTGGTACTGGGGATGGAACCTAGGGGTATTTTGTCTCTGAGCTACATCCTCAATCCTGTTATTTTTTATTTTGAAACAGGGTCTCACTAAGTTGCTGAGGCTGGCCATGAACCTGCTATCCTCCTGTCTCTGCCTTCCAAGTACTAAGATTATAGGTATGCACTACCATGCCTGGCTATTTTTTTTTTTTTGTGATAGTGGGGATTGAACCCAGGGGTATTCTACCTCCAAGCTACACCCCCAGCCCTTTTAAAAAATTTTAATTAATTAGTTAATTAATTAATTAATTTTGTGATACTGGGGATTGAACCTAGGGGCATTCTACCTCTGAGTTACACCCCCGGCCCTATTTTATTTTTATTTTGAAACAGGATCTCACTAGGTTGATGAGAGTCTCACTACTTGCTGAGGTTGTCCTCGAACCTGTGATCCTCCTGTCTCAGCCTCCCAAGTATTGGGATTACAAGCATGCACCAACATGCCCAGTTTTTATTTTTGTTTTTGAAACAGGGTCTCACCAAGTTGTTGAGGGCCTCAGTAAATTGCTGAGGCTGGCCTCACACCTGCGATCCTTGTGTCTCAGCCTCCCAAGTACTGAGATTACAGGCGTATGCCACCACGTCCAGCTGAATTCTATTTTAGATCAGGTAGAAACTAAAATAGTGTAGACAAGTCCTGATCAAAGAATTCATTTGACTATCAGATTGTCAGTAGTGGTAGGAACTGGGATACTACATACCCCCAATCGCTGTCCTAAGGTCCTGGGCCAGTCTCCCTGCCCTTCTAACACCAGATATCATTTATGTAGTGATTACTATGTGCTAAGTGCTTTATAGACATGCTCATTTAATTTGTTAATCCCCTCTATAAGGTAGAGGTTATCATACCCATTTTATTGGTGAGGAGACTGAGCCTTAGGGAGATGGGATTCAAGCCGGGTATGGTGGCACACACCTGTAATTCCAGTTCTTGGGAGGTTGAGACAGGAGGTCACAGGTTTGAGGCCAGCCTCAGCAATTTAGTAAGATTTTGTTTCAAAGCAAATAAAATAAAATAGGGCTGGGGCTGTATTTTGGAGACAGAATACTCCTGGGTTCAGTCCCCAGTAGCAAAAAAAAAAAAAAAAAAAAAGTTGGGGGGTGTATCTTGAAGGTAGAATGATAAATAATAAATGAATGAATGAATAAATAAATAAATAAATAAATGTTGGGATGTATCTCGGAGGTAGAATGCCCCTGGGTTCGAGACTCAGTACCAAAAAAAAAAAAAAAGGAAGAGACACATGATTCGCCATATCAACGGCCGGGAGACAGCAGATAAGCAAGCCGGGGGCTGGAACACCTGCCGCGCAGGTAGGGGAAAGCGAGTTCCGGGTGACGGCGGAGGGAGCCCGGGAAAGGGCGGGGAGCGGGCCGGCTGGGGACTCGCGGCACGTGGGCCGAGCCAACGCGAACCTCTCCCGAGGCTGCCCCAGCATCACGCCGCGGTTGGCGCCGGTCCAGCATCTGATTGGCTACTCGGAGGCATTGGACGACTCTGATTGGCTGATTGGACCTCGAACCAGGCTTACGGAAGCCGAGGAGGGCCGAGCGCGGGCCCTGCCTCCCGGAAACTGGCCGCAGAAACCCGGACCGCGGCTGAGAGAGGGTGTCTCGGGCCGGATGGCGACTGAGGGAGCTGGCGGCAGCGATGGCAAAGGGCCGGGCGCCGAGACCTCCGTCACCTACTATCGGTTGGAGGAGGTGGCGAAGCGCAACTCCTCCAAGGAAGTATGGCTGGTGATCCACGGGCGAGTCTACGATATCACCCGCTTCCTCAACGAGGTGGGACCCGGGAGGTGGCAGGCCCCTGGGAGCTGCAGGGGCGAGGGGTGAAAAGGCTGGCGGTGAGGCCTGGCAGAGGGCGGGAGGGTGTACGAAAGGGACCACGACCCGCTGAGCGGGAAAATGCGGGGGAAAGGACCGGGGAGAGGGGCTTAGGCATGCATGCATTTCCAGCCAGCACCAAATTGTCTTACCTTAAATAATATCGTGTGTTACTTATGTATTGAGTAATGCTGTCTTCTAGGTTTAACTCTAAGCACATTGTTATCTCCATTTTACACTAAGGTAAACTGAGGCCCAGAAAGGCTGAGGACTCGCAGGGTCACATACCTAAGGGCCTAGATCCGTTTGAACCCCGGTCTGAAATGCTCTGTGCACTTTCCGTTATACCTTCTGACTATATTACTTCGGGGAGAGGTAATATCTTCTTGAGAAGCAGCTGAGATATTTTTCTTCTTCTTCTTGGTTTGTGCAGCTGCAGCTCCCTTTCCATCCCACTTTGAGTTGACCTTGAGGTCAGAAGGTCATGAGTTAACCTTTCTTTTGCTATTGACTTGGGCTTTGTCATCCTTTTTTTTTTTTTTTTTGTATTGAAGGTTGAATGCAGAGGCATTCTACCTCCAAGCTACACCCCTTGCCCTATTTTACTTTTTGGAAACAGGGTCTCCTAAATTGCTGAGAGCCTTGTTAAGTTGCTGAGGCAATCTTCAAACCTGCAATCCTCCTGTCTCAGCCTCCCAAGTACTGGGATTACAGGTAGGCACTACCATGCCCGGCTCCTGTCTTATATTTTGAAACGGTGTCTCGCTGAGTTGCTGAGGGACCTGCTAAATTGCGGAAGCTGGCCTCAAACCTGCGATCCTCCTGTCTCAGCCTCCCAAGTACTGGGATTACAGGTATGCTCCACCATGCCTGGCCTTTGTCACCCTCTTAAATCTTCAGACCTGTTGTATTAGATCTTATTACACAAATTCTGTTCGGGACTATGCAACAGAGTGACTTTTTTTAGTTAAAGAAACAGGTCAGACTTATTTACGTAAACTAACTTGAGGTGTCCTTACATATAATAAATTGTGCCTGGTTAAAATGTACAGTTTGAGTTTTGACACATGTATTCATTCATGTAATCAGGACCCCAATTAAGAAATAGAGCATTTCCATTTTCCTAAAAAGTTCCCTCTTGTTCTTTTGCTGTCATTCTCCCCAGCCCCAGGCAGCTGCAGCCACTAAAGATTACTCTGTAGCTGGACACTGTGGCACACAACTGTAATCTCAGCTACCTGGGAGGCTGAGGGTGGAGAATTGAAAGTTCAAGGCCAGCCTGGGCAATTTAATGAGGGCTTGTTACAAAATAAAAATTAAAAAGAAAGGCTGGAGCTGGGCATGGTGGCGCATGCTTGTAATCTCAGTACTTGGGAGACTGAGATAAGAGGATTGCGGCTTCACGGCCAGCCTCAACTACTTAGGCCCTCCGCAACTTAGTGAGACCCTGTTTCAGACTAAAGAATAAAAATAGAGCTGGGGGTACAGCTTGGAGGTAGAATGCCCCTGGGTTCAATCCCCAGTACTGCAAAAAAAAAAACAAAACAAAAAAACAAAACAAAACTGGGAATAGTGGTGCACCCTTTTAATCTCAGTACTTGGGAGGCTGAGACAGGAGGGTCCCCGTTTCACAGCCAGCCTCCAATACTTAGTGGGGCCCTCCTCAACTTAGTGAGATCCTGTTTCAAAATAAAGAATAAAAAATAGGGCTGGGAGTGTAGTCTAGAGGTAGAATGCCCCTGGGTTCAATCCCTAGTACTGCAAAAAAAAAAAAAAAAAAGAATGGCTGGGGATGTAGTTCAGTGGTAGAGCTCCCAAGTTCAATCCCTAATACCACAAAAACAACAGCAAAAAGATTAATTTGAGACTTTGACTTGTGTGTGTGCATGTGTATCATTTTATATTGCATAATAGATTTATTTTGCGGTACTGGGGATTGAACCCAGGGGCATTCTACCTCCAAGCTACACCCCCAGCCCTGTTTTTTTTGTTTTTTGGCACTGGGAATTGAACCCAGGGGCATTCTACCTCTGAGCTACATCCCCAGCCCTATTTTTCATTCTTTATTTTGAAACAGGGTCTCGCTAAGTTGCGGAGGGCCTCACTAAGTAGCTGAGGCTGGCTGCAAACCCGGATCCTCTGGTCTCAGCCTCCCAAGGCCTGGGATTACAAGCATGCGCCACCATGCCCTGCTCCTTATGGTTAATTTCTTGTAATAAAATTTCTTGCATAATGTAACCTTATTGTAATTGAGAAAAAAGTTCATTTCTTTTCTCTCTCTGAAGGAAATATACTAGTAAAATTTTTTTTTCTTTTAATTTGGTGGCTAAGGGAGAAATTGCTACATCCTGACTCAAAATTTCATAATTTTTTTTTTTTTTTGGTACTGGGGATTGAACCCTGGGGCATTCTGCCTCTGAGCTATACCTCCAGCCCTATATTATTTATTTATTTATTTTTTTATCTTGAAACAGGTCTCACTAAATTGCTGAGGGCCTCCCTAAGTTGGGTAGGCTGTCCTTGAACATGCAATCCTCCTGTCTCAGCCTCCCAACTACTGGAATTACACACATATGTCACCACACCTGGCTATCCTTAGCCCTTTTTATTTTGAAACAGGGTCTTCCTAAGTTGCTTAGGGCCTCACTAAGTTGCTGAGGCTGGCCTCGAACCTGTGATCCTCCTGTCTTAGCCTTCCAAGTACTAGGATTACAGGTGTCTGCCACAATGCCTGGTTCATAAAAACTTTTAAAACTTAAAAGTTTCCCAAAGAGGACGTTGTATCAGTCTTCCTAGTGGACAATAAGCTAAACTGAAGAATTTAGTAACTTACAGCTTTTTTTTTTTTTTTGGTGGTTGGTTCTGGGGATTGAACCCAGAGCTTCACCCATGCTCGGCAGGCACTCTGCTACTCACCTGAGTTGCACCCCCAGCTTCATCCTCAGACCAACTAGTTAAGACTGACTTGGGTAGGAGTGATTCTTATTTTAACAGGGGTGCAAGACAGGTTTCGAGATTCTGGTCCTATACTTGATTGGTGACAGTCTGGCTTAGGTCCCTTAATATCCCTTGGGTCCATAGTATTAATTCAAAATTCTAACCTTAGTTACGTCCTCTGGTGTTTGTCTTATACCAAGTTTTATGTTAAAAATAGTTCGTAAGTCGGGTGTGGTGGCATACCATTGGAACCTCAGTACTTGGGATGCTGAGACAGGAGGATCACAGGTTCGAGGACAGCCTCAGCAAGTAGTGAGACTCTCATCAACCTAGTGAGACCCTGTTTTAAAAATAAAAATAAAATATAGCTGGGCGTGGTGGCGCACACTTGTAATCCCAGTACTTGGGAGGCTGATACTGAAGGATCCAGTTCGCAGCCAACCTCAGCTACTTAGGCCCTCTGTAACTTCGTGAGACCCGGTTTCAAAATAAAGTATAAAAAATAGGGCTGGGGGTGTAGCTTGGAGGTAGAATGACCCTGGGTTCAATCCCCAGTACCACAAATAAATAAATAAATAAAAAATAAATAAAATAAAATAGGGCTGAGGGTGTAGCTCAGAGGTAGAATACCTCTGGGTCCAATCTCCAGTGCCACAAAAAAAAAAAGAGTTCATAATGGGAAGGCAGTCATGGTTTTCATTTGGGATTCCTCCTTGACTGATTCAGAATAGATAGTGAATTTGGAAGAAACATTCAGTTCTTATAGAGAATGTTCATTTAATTTCAAATAGTGGTTTCCAACCTGTTTTCAACTTGCTGGTGTAGCCAGAGAAATCCAGTGAGCAAGATTTTTGTTGAAGCCTGGACTCCAGATCTTTATTGGCACTTGGCTATTCTTACTTAACCTGTTCTGAGGTCTTTCTTCACGTTTTGTTCATTCCAAACTCATTCATTCATGCATTTCATCAAATATTAAGTCTTTCCTTCGTGCCAGATACTGTTCCAGGTACTGAGGATACAATAGTGAATACGCATTTATGCCCTCATGGAGATTGCAATCAACAGGAAGTATTCAATAAACCGCACGTGACTGAAATATAGACCATGTCTAGTGTAAGTGCTAAGAAGAAAAATGTTGCAGGGAAGGGGACTGTAGAATGTGAGTACACGGAATGAGGGTGTGAGGATGAGGGATTGAAATTTTAGGTATGAAGGCCAGAGACGGCTTTCCAAAGATGACTAGAGTAAAGACCAGGAGCCAGGTGAGGGAGCTCGCCCTACGGGTAATCTGCCGGAAGAGCACTCGTGGAAGAAGGAGCGAGTTTAGGCCTTGAGGTGGGAGTGTGCTGGTGTGTCTGAGGAACGTCAGGGAGGCCGCAGTGGTTGGATAGCAAGAGGACATGAGATCAGAATGACCGGGGTGGTAGATCATGTACAGCTTTGCAGATTGTTGAAAAGACTTTGACTTCTTTTCTTTTGCGTACTGGGGATTGGACCCAGGGGCATTTTACCTCCAGGGTACACCCCCAGCCCTATTTTTTATTCTTTATTTTGAAACAGGGTCTCACTAAGTTGCAGAGGCCTCACTAAGTAGCTGAGGCTGGACGCGAACCCGGATCCTCCTGTCTCAGCCTCCCAAGTACTGGGATTACAAGTGTGCACTACCACGCCCGGCAGACTTTGACTTCTGTTTTGAGTTGGGAAATCACTGGAGCAGAAGCATGGCATGATGTGACTGCGTGGTTTATTGGGATCATTCTGATGGCACTATTGAGAAAACTGAAGTAGGGCAAGGGCGGAATTGAGCCCAGTTAGGGAGCTGTGGCAATTAAGGCAAGGGACAGTGGCTTGGACGAGAACTGTGGCGGCGGGGGTACTGAGAAGTGGCAAATTCTGGATGTGTTGTGATGGTAAAGCCAGTAGGATCTAATGATGCACTAGATTGAGGAATGAAAGAAAAGGGAGTCAAGGATGACGCCAAGGCTTGTGGCCTGCCCGTCTGCAAGAAGAGCGTTGCTGTTAGATGAGGTGGGAAGACTTAAATTGGTTGTCATCCTTCTCTTTCCAATCTGAAGGAGTCACTTTTGTGCTCCCTTTTTAGAAAGGGGTTCAGAATCTCAATAATTCTGCATCTGTAGGTTGCCAGCTTTTTGATTAATGACTGGTTAGATTGTGATATTACTGGAGTTTGGATGTGATAATTTATTTATTTTTAATTTTTTTTGTGGTACTGGGGATTGAACCCAGGGGCATTCTACCTCCGAGCTACACCCCCAGCCCATTTTATTTTTTGTTTGGAAAGAGGGTCCCACTAGGTTGCTAAGAGTCTTGCTAAGTTGCTGAGGCTGACCTCTAACCTGTAATCCTCCTGTCTCAGCCTCCAAAGTACTGGGATTACAGCCATGTGCCACCATGCCCAGCTTTTCTTTCTTTTCTTTTCTTTTCTTTTCTTTTCTTTTCTTTTCTTTTCTTTTCCTTTTCTTTCTTTCTTTCTTTCTTTCTTTCTTTCTTTCTTTCTTTCCTTCCTTCCTTCCTTCCTTCCTTCCTTTCTTTCTTTCCTTTCTTTCTTTCTTTCTTTCTTTCTTTCTTTCTTTCTTTCTTTCTTTCTTTCTTTCTTTCTTTGATATTGGGGATTGAACCCAGGGGCATTCTACTTGCAAGCTACACCCCCAGCCCTATTTTATTTATTTTGAAACATAGTCTCACTAAATTGCTGAGGGCCTCACTAAGTTGCTGAGGCTGGCCACAAACCTATGATCCTCCTGTCTCAGCCTCCCAAGTACTGGGATTATAGGCATGCTCCACTACGCCCAGCTATGCCCTGCTTTATGGGTATTTTTTAGTAGCTCTTGGCATAAATGGGAATGTTACTTTAGGACCTGTCTCATAGATGAGATAACATTGTTTTTCATTCCTCAAATATTTGTAAAGTGCTGACTCTATAAAAGTGAACATGTTCCTGCCCTCTTGAAACTTCCATTTTAGGGGAGACAAAAGAAAACAGAACCAGACTATTGAAATAATTTTAAATTATGGTACTTTCCTCCATCTAAGTACTAATCAGGCCCCACCCTGCTGAGCTTCTGAGATCAGAGGAGATCAGGCGCATTCAGGGTAGTATGGCCGTAGACTAAATTATGGTACTTTCTATGAAGGAAACAAGGAGTTGAGAAAGAAAAACAAGGGAGGTCTGCTGTCATAGTGACCTGGGCATGCCTCTGTGAGTAGAGATCTTTATGGCTGTCGAGTAGTGAACAAGTGATGGGCTGGCCAGAGAGCCAGGACTTGCAAGGCCTGGTAGGCAGCTTGGATTTGATCCCAGTGTAATGAAAGACCCCTGGAATGTTTTAAGATGAGGTGTGACATTGAAGCAATTTATTTTTCAAATAGATTACTTTTGCTGAAGAGTTAAGAATAGGTTAGAGGGCAAGCCAGGTGTGGTGGTGCACACTTGTAATCCCAGTACTTGGGAGGCTGGGACAGGAGGGTCACAGGTTTGCGGCCAGCCTCAGCTACTTAGTGAGGCCCTCCACAACTTAGACCCTGTTTCAACATAAGGAATAAAAACTGGGGCTGGGGATGTAGCTCGGAGGTAGAATGCCCCTGGGTTCAATCCCCAGTACCGCAAAGAAAAAAAAAAAAAAGAATAGGTTAGACGGAAAATCAATATGGAGGGAAGAAAGTAAAATTCTTTCAATCTCAAGAATTTTTTTTGACTCTACATCTTCATTGCATATACAGTGTATACAGAAACATGTACAAATTTATACGGAAATATAATATATTCTTTCTTCCTTCCTTTCTTTTCTTTATCTTTTTTTTGCATTGCTGGGGATTGAACCCAGGGGCATTCTGCCTCTGAGTTACACCCTAGCCCTTTTTATTTTGAAACAGGGTCTCACTAAGTTGCAGATGCCAGCCTGTGATCACAGTATTTGGGAGGCTGAGACAGGAGGATCACAGGTTCTAGGACAGGCTCAGTAAGTATTGAAATTCTCAGCAACCTAGTGAGACCCTGTTTCAAAACAAAAAATAAAAAGGGCTGGGGTTTTAGCTCAGAGGTAGAATGCCCCTGGGTTCAATCCCTAATACCAAAACTTGCATTTCTCTGATGATTAATGATATTGAATATCTTTCCATGAGCTTTTGGGACAGTTATTTTTATTTATTTATTTATTTTTTGCTGTGCTGAGGATTGAACCCAGAGGCATTCTACCTCCGGGCTACAGCCCCAGCCCTATTTTTTATTCTTTATTTTGAAACAGGGTCTCACTAAGTTGCGGACGGCCTCACTAAGTTGCTGAGGCTGGCTGCGAACCCAGATCCTCCTGTCTCATCCTCCCAAGTACTGGGATTACAAGCGTGCGCCACCATGCCTGGCTCGGGACAGTTATATATGTCTTTTGTGAAGTGCCTGTTCAGTCTTGCACAGTTTTTAATAGAGTTTTTTGTTGTCTTATTATTAACCTGAACGTTTTTGTTTTCTAGTGGCTGTGTTTGTGGCTCAAGTGCCTGGTTCAGTTTCCTCCTTTACTACTTGGTAGTTGTATAACCTTGGGCAAATAAGCTCTATAAAGACTCTTTCCCAACTGTAAAATAAGAGGAAATAATAGGATATTCTCCATAGGGTTGTGGCTATTGTGACTACTAATTTAAATAGTTCATATAAGGGCTTATGATACCTGGCAGAAAGAGTTCAGTAAGTGTTAGCAGTTATTTTTGTTATTAATACAAAATTCTGTTGTTTCTAGCAACATCTTTGAAGTGCTAAGTGGCAGTTGTTTTTTTTTTTTTGTGCTACTAGGGATTGAACCCAGGGCCATCCTACCTCTGATTTATACCCCCAGCCCTATTTTTTAAATTTTTTATTTATTTGTTTTTATTTTGAAATAGGGTCTCACTAAGTTGCAGAAGGCCCTGCTAAGTTGCTGAGGCTGGCCGTGAACTTGGGATCTTTCTGTCTCAGCCTCCTAAGTACTGGGATTACAAGCCTGTGCCACAACACCCAGCTTGGCAGGTGCTTTTAAGGGTGTGTGTGTGTGTGTGTGTGTGTGTGTGTGTGTGTTACCGTACTGGGAATAGAACCTGTGGGCATTCTACCTCTGAGCTACACCCTCAGCCCATTTTATTTTTTATGGTTCTGGGGATTGAACTCAGGGGCATTCTACCTCCGAGCTACACCCCCAGTCCTGTTTTATTCTTATTTTGAAACAGGGTATCACTAGGTTGATGGGAGTCTCACTACTTGCTGAGGCTGTCCTTGAACCTGTGATCCTCCTGTCTCAGCCTCCCAAATACTGGGGTTACAAGTGTGCACCACCACGCTCAGCTTGCTTGCTTGCTTGCTTGCTTGCTTTATTTATTTATTTATTGTTTTTTGGTACTGGGGACTGAACCCAGAGGCAGTCTATCGCCAAGCTATACCCCCAGCCCGATTTTATTTCTTATTTGGAAACAGGGTCTCACTAAGCTGCTGAGAGCCTCACTAAGTTGCCAAGGCTGGCTTTGAGCCTGTGCTCCTCCTGTCTCAGCCTCCCAAGTACTGAGATTACAAGTGTGCGCCACCACGCCTGACTCCGGCTTTATGTTTTATTTTGAAATGGGGCCTCACTAAGTTGCTGAGGCTGGCCACTAACCTGCACTCCTCCTGTCTCAGTCTCCCAAGTACTGGGGTTACAGGTGTGTTCCATCACGCCTGGGTGCTTTTAAGAATTAAAAGCTATACCCCCAGCCCTATTTTTTTTTATTCTTTATTTTGAAACAGGGTCTCACTATGTTGCAGAGTCCTAAGTAGCTGAGGCTGCCCGAGAACCTGTGATCCTCCTCTCTCAGCCTCCCAAGTACTGGAATTACAAGCGTGCGCCATCACACCTGGCTAATGAGGCAAAATTTATCCTGCAGCACTGGCCAAGTGATGACCCGAGGAACAAATGTACTTTGGTTTATTCGTTCATTCTGCATGTGTGCTGGCCCGTGCGTGTGTGCGCCCTCCAGATCAGTGAGCACTCACTCCCTAGATTTCAGTGTGTCCCATGCTCTATGCTGTGTCCCGAAACCCTCATGAGTAAGGCTGCAGGGTTCCTGTTTCTAAGAGGTTATAGTCTGCTGGGGAAGAAAGACATGAGATAAATAATTGCAGTCATGCTAAGTGAACACCGGGAAGATTCCCGAGGAGTTGTGAGAATCGAGTCTGCAGCAGTTGGAGCTACTCTGGTAGGGATCAGGATGTTGGGTTATGTTTGAACTTGCAGACTTGAACTTCACACTTGGGACAGTGATGATTTTGCCAGGTCCTACCCTTTTTGGCAGTGAACTAGTTTACCTCTCCAGGTGACGCCCTGTTTTACCAGGCTCATTCTTATCCAAAAGCAAATACCTGTGGCCCCGCACCATTTCCTCCTGTTCACCACCCAGCTCTATTATCTCTCTCTGCTCTGTCAGACTGGTTTTTAGGAAGTAGTTTTTGCCCTCTCCACAATTTTTTTTTTTTTTTTTTTTTTTGCGGTACGGGGATGGAACGCAGGGGCATTCTACCTCCGCGCTACGCCCCCGGCCCTATTTTTTATAATTTATTTTGAAACCGGGTCTCACGAAGTTGCGGAGGGCCTCACTAAGGAGGGAGAGAGAGAGAAAGAGAGAGAGAGAGAAGGAGAGAAAGAGCTGAGGCTGGCCGCGAACCCGATCCTCCAGTCTCCGCCTCCCAAAGTACTGGGATTACAAGCGTGCGCCACCACGCCCGGCCCCTCTCCACAATTTAAATCTCCATATTTTACACTGATGATGTAACGTGCTTGGCTAGAGGCCCCTCTTTTTATCATCTGGCCTAATTTTGCAGCTTCCTCAATCTTAATGTTTCTCAACTTAATTTTCCAAATCAGGTGGCCTCTAGTAGATCTCTATTGTTACATTTTTATTAAATCATTGTGGAATTTCCACTCACAGAGAATTTGTGTAAATTTCTTTTCAAACAGGAGTTTTATTCTGTAACCATTGGTCATTTTTTCTGTGTATCTTTTCTGTGTTCTTTCCATAGAATTAATAATATGGAATAATTATTTTCCTTTAGTAATTTATCCCTCTCTCCCTTCCTTTCTTGTAATGGGGATTGAACCCAGGGGCATTCTACCTCTGAGCTATACCCCTAGCCCAATTTATTTTTAATTTGAAACAGGGTCTCACTAAATAGCTGAGGCTGGCTGCCAACCTGTGATCCTCCTATCTCCACCTCCCAAGTACTGGGATTACAAGCGTGTGCCACCACTCCTGGCTCCTTTTATTAAAGTATAAATTTTCTGTCTTCTTTCCAATCGTAGTTAGTAAAGTAGTTGAATTTAAGGAAAAATCAAAGGCTTCTACTCCCTATCACACATTCTTTTTTTTTTTTTTTTTTTGGCGGTACCGGGGATTGAACGCAGGGGCGTTCTACCTCCGCGCCACACCCCTGGCCCTATTTTTTATACTTTATTTTGAAACCGGGTCTCATGAAGTTGTGGAGGGCCTCACTAGGTAGAGAGAGACAGAGAGAGAGAGAGAGAGCGAGCTGAGGCTGGCCGTGAACCCAGATCCTCCGATCTCCGCCTCCCAAAGTACTGGGATTACAAGCGTGCGCCACCACACCCGGCTTCCTATCACACATTCTTGTTGTGTGTGTGTATGTGTATGGTAGCGGGGATTGAACCCAGTGGCATTCTACCTCCTGTCATGGGAGAAGGGTTGATTCCTCAACTCTGGATCTGCAGAATCTTGGCTTACATGACAGAAAAGAGTTTCAGCACCCACCAGTCAGAGACATAGACAGGGGTTTATTTAGGAAAGTAAGAAATTCAAGGGGAATCGCAGGCCACCTCCAGAGTAAGAGACGCGTTTGGGGCTTCACAGCTCTTTTCTATAGGGGACTTTCGTGAGGGGCGGGCAAATGGTGAGCATGTGAGGAGGGTGAGGTTGCTTTCCTTGATTTATTGGACCTTTTAAGAGTTTGGGCCATCCGGGTGTGGTGGTGCATCCCTGTAATCCCAGTACTTGGGAGGCTGAGACAGGACGATCGTGGGTTTGAGGAGTCTTAGCAAGTAGTGAGACTCTCATCAATCTAGTGAGATCCTGTTTCAAAATAAAAATAAAATCATGCTGGGGGTGTAGTTCAGAGGTGGAATGTCCCTGGGTTCAATCCCCAGTACAAAAAAAGAAAAGAAACCAGCCTCAGCAACTTAGCGAGACTCTCAGCAACCTAGCGAGACCCTGTTTCTAAATAAAAAGAAATAAATAAAAAGGCTGGTGTTGTTGCTTGGAGGTTAGAACACCCCTGGGTTTAATCCCCAGTATCACACACACAGAAAAAAAGCAAATCACGTCCTAGAAAAAGTGGGAAGATACGATGGTGGTGCACAACTGTACTCTTAGAGACTCTGGAGGCCAAGGCAGGAGGATCCTAAGTTTTAGGCCAGCTTGGGCAACTTAGCAAGATCCTTTCTCCAGATAAAACATAAAAAGGAGCCGGGCGTGGTGGCACATGCTTGTAATCCCAGTACTTGGGAGGTTGAGACTGGAGGATCCGGGTTCGCGGCCAGCCTCAGCTACTTAGTGAGGCCCTCTGCAACTTAGTGAGACCCTGTTTCAAAATAAAGAATAAAAAATAGGGCTGGGGGTGTAGCTCGGAGGTAGAATGCCCCTGGGTTCAATCCCCAGTATTGCCAAAATAAAAACATAAAAAGTGCTAGAGATGTAGCTCAGTGGTAGAGCACCCATGGGTTTGATCTCCAGTACCACCAAAACAACAATAAAAAGCTGTCTTATATTAGGTTTACTTAATAAAAGTAGGGGAGAATGTTTGATCGTCCAATCAGTTTGAATAGTGTAAACCACTAATCTCAGTCACTGAGGATAACTCCCATATTCTTCTGTCTTGTGTAGTTATGATTCAGACAAAATCAGATTTTTGGCTTATATTAATTATTGGTATGTTTATTTTATGTGTTGATCTTGTACCCTGAAACTTTACTGAATTACTTTGTAGCTCTAGTTGCTTTCTCGTGGATTCTTTGAGATTTCCTATTCTTTCCAATTTGGATTTTTCGTGTTGTCTAAATGCTCTGGCTAGAACTTTGAGTACAATGTTGAATAGCAGTGGGGAAACAAGCAACTTCGTCCAACTTTTTTTTTGTGTGTGTGTGTTACCTGGGATTGAACCCAGGGGCATTCTACCTCCAAGCTACACCCCTAGCCCTGTTTTTTATTCTTTATTTTGAAACAGGATCTCACTAAGTTGTGGAGGGCCTCACTAAGTAGCTGAGGCTGGCCGCAAACCCGGATCCTCCGGTCTCAGCCTCCCAAGTTCTGGGATTACAAGCGTGCCCCACCATGCCCGGCTTTAGTCCAACTTTTAGAGGGAAAGCTTTCGTCTTTCACCACTAAGTATTATGTGAGCTGTATGCTTTTCATAAATGTTTTCTCTCTTGTTGAGGAAGTTTCCTTCTATTTCCAGTTTCCTGAGAGTTTTTATCAGGGTGTTGGATTTTGTCCAGTGTTATTACAAATGATCATGTGTTTTTTCTTGTTTCCCCCTTTCTATTCATTGATTTTCTTTTTTCGAATTTTTTTTTTGTGGTATCGGGGATTGAACCCAGGGACATTCTACCTCTGGGCTACACCCATAGCCCTGTTTTTTATTCTTTATTTTTTGAAACAGGGTCTCACTAAGTTGCGGAGGCCTCACTAAGTAGCTGAGGCTGGCTGCGAACCTGGGTCCTCCGGTCTCAGCCTCCCAAGTACTGGGATTACAAGTGTGCGCCACCACACCTGGCTTTTCATTGATGTTCTTAACCCAGTAAGTCCCAAGCCTTATTTTTTCTCTATCTTTTTTTTTTTTTTTTTTGGTACTAGGGATTGAACCCAGGGGCATTCTACTGCTGAGCTACAACCTCCAGATGTTTTTATTTTGAAATGGGGTCTCGCTAAGTTGCTGAGGGCCTCCCTAAATTGCTGAGGCTGTCCTCCAACCTGTGATCCTCCTGTTTTAACCTCCCAAGTACTGGGATTACAGGTGTGAGCCACCACACCTGGCTACATGAACCTGCACGTAAATGTTCCATTTTGAAGCATGAAAAGCAGTATATATTCTGATCTTAAAATATTGACCTCAGCATTTCCTAACTTACTAGCATTTGCATTATGCTACATGTATCTACATGTATTGTGATTGGAAGTTGAGCTTCTGACTTTGAACTGCCATTACTGATCTTCCTGGGAACAAGGTGAATAAAGTCCTTTTGTTTTTGGTATCACAATCTTGAAAGTGTATTAATTAAGAGCATTAAATGGCAGAGGTCACCTGTAGGGCAAATATTGAGTGATACGAAAATCCCTGGGTGTGTCTCAAGCCTTTCCTTTTGCTTGCTGCTGAACTGGAGTTGGCACCTGTTTTTCTTTGTTGAATCAACAACTAAAAGGAAAGGAGACTACAAGACGCAGAGGAGCACACCTGTAATCCCAGTACTTGGGAGGCTGAGACAGGAGGATCACAGGTTTGAAGTCAGCCTCAGCAATTTAGCAAGACCCTCAGCTACTTAGTGAGACCCTGTTTCAAAATAGAAAGGGTGGGGAGCCGGGCTCGGTGGGACAGGCCTATAATCCCAGTATTGGGAGGCTGAGAAAGGAGGATCGCGAGTTTGCGGCCAGCCCCAGCTATTTAGTGAGGCTCTCTGCAAGTTAGTGAGACCCTGTTTCAAAATAAAA
>PVJS01045554.1:0-16190 GCA_004027185.1 Glis glis
CTGGGGCGTAGCGCGGAGGTAGAACGCCCCTGCGTTCAATCCCCGGTACCTCAAAAAAAAAGAAAAAAAAATTAAAAAAAAAAGAAAAGAAATAAGAATATGAGAGCCGGGTGTGGTGGCGCATGCTTGTAATCCCAGTACTTGGGAGGCTGAGACAGGATTGCAGGTTCAAGGCCAGCCTCAGCAACTTGTGAGGCCCTCTGCAACTTAGTGAGACCCTGTTTCAAAATAAAGAATAAAATAGGGCTATGGGTGTAGCTTGGAGGTAGAATGCCCCTGGGTTCAATCCCCAGTTCCGCAGAAAAAAAGAAGGAAGGAAGGAAGGAAGGAAGGAAGGAAGGAAGGAAGGAAGGAAATGAAATGAAATGAAACTGAGAATATGGGAAAATAAATGATAAAATGAATAAAGAAGACTAACAAACACTGGCTACCTAATCCCTATATATTCCAGTAGGGAATGAAAGCAATATTGTAAAGATCAGACATAAAATATTTTTCTGATTCCATTAACCAGTCAATCAACCAAAAGACAAAATTTATTAGCCATGGAGCTTTTCTCATGAGCAAGTTATTGTCTTCATCATATTAAAGCAATAACAACTAATTATCCTTAGATTTTCACATGTGCAGAGAAGAGCAAATTATAGGAAACAAGTTTTTTTCTGCATACAAACTTGAAGTCTATCATCAATCTTCTGACCTTAATGCTTCTCAAATGGAAAAGAGCAAAAAGGGAAAGCTTGCTTTAAAATTACAATTCAGAAGGATGAAGCTGAGGATAGCAGCGAAGGTATCTGAAATTAATGATACTGAAACACACAGAATGTCCTTCAGTAGTCCACCCACAGGAAAATTTGTATCTTCAAGCACAGTATATTCTTTAACAAAAGGGGCATCTGTTTTCATTTAACCTAGTAGATAAGGTTTAAATTTTTACTGAACTCAACTTCCTCCATTTGTCTCTCTTCAATCCTTACACTCTTCTCTTCTTTTCTCTTTGTGAGAATATAATTAGATCTTTTCTGTCAAAGGAATAGCTTAACTTGGGCTCCATTTTGTAAAACTGCCATTGTGTAACTTTAAGTGTGCTTGTATTTCTGTAAAGATAGCATTTCCTGGATATTGTGAGTGCCAACCCCTCCCCTGGCATCCCCTTCAGCTAATGGCATAAAGATTAAAGATTGTGAGGCTGTGTTCCCACCAATAGGAGCACAGCACAAAAACCCCCGCTGAAAATAAAACATGCGGCAAGTTTCCTCCATGTTGTTCTTGCACACCTGACTTTACTGGTGGCAGGATCCCGTTTTACAAAAAGTAAAATTCGCCTTGCCAAGCTGCTTTCCAGTACATCTTTTTTTTTTCTACAAGGACATAAAAATTTACTTCTGACATCTTCTTTTCCCTTCCCTTCTCCTCTCCTCTCCTTTCCTCTTCTGTTTCTCTCAGCTTCCTTCCCTCCCTCCCTCTCTCCCTCCTTCCTTTCTTTTTTGCAGTACTGGCAATTGAATCCAGTGGTGCTCTACCTCAGCCCTTTTTATTTTGAGATGGAGTCTAACTGAATTGTTGGAGACTGGCCTTGAACTTGCAATCCTCCTCCAGTCTCAGCCTCCCTAGGAGCAGGGATTACAGGCTTGTGCCTAACCCTGAAAAATTCTGCATTTTCAAGATGGCTCTCTTTTAATAGTTGAGGAGTAACAAATGCCTAAGAAACAATTTGAAAAGCACCTATTGGATAAAGCATTAAAAATACACTTTAATTAGAAAGGAAGTAAATTCAAAACCTTTCACAAGAATCCCTTAGTATGAAATGGAACTGTTTGCTACAATGATTGAGCATTTCCAAGATTTATTTAAGTCCATAAAGAACCACCTTCTCATTTTAAAATCCATTTCTACTGGTACTAATGTCCAAATATCCAAGTTTCCAAAAGAAATGCACTCCTACTCTTTAGTCTCCTCTGAGGTTCAGGACTGCTTAGTTAACATGGTTCATTATGGCAACTCTGATCTTATCCATGACCCCCATCAACATCTCTCTCAGGAAACTAAAGTTTAACACTTCAGGTCTTGATCAGATAGTTTGACTTTCTCTTTAAACCAACATTATCCAAGCCGGGCTCTGTGGTGCATCCTTGTAATCCCAGTACTTGGGAGGCTGAGACGGGTTCAAGGACAGCCTCAGTAAGTAGTGAGGCCCTCTGCAACTTAGTGAGACGCTGTTTCAAAATAAAGAATAAAAAATAGGGCTGGGGGTGTAGCTCAGAGGTAGAATGCCCCTGGGTTCAATCCCCATTTCCACACACACACACACCAAAAAAACACATTATCCAAAACTCTGAGATAATCCTGTCTTATGGAATTATATATGAAGTTTCTTTTAGGAAAAAAATGACCTTATTCCAATGATCACTGAATTTATAAGAACCTCTGATGTCACTCAAAAATGCTTTCTAATTCTGTATACTCTGAAAATAAGTCCCAAGGGGAACATGGCATCATAGGTAACTATAATGAAAACTTTAATAAACATATTTATTTAGTACTTATAAATACTTATTTATGTATTAGAATCTATAAAGCATTTCACTTGAATTCTCATTTAATCATTATTACAATTCTACATAGGCATAAAAATATTTACACAATCTCCCCTCCTGTGATAAATCTTAATGTCTTAGAACTACATAGAAATTCAGAAATCATCTAGTCCAACTTTTTCAACTTATACAAAAAGATCTCAAAGCCCAAACAGGTTTAATGAACACCCAAGGCCATATAGCTAGTTGGTGACAAAACTAATGTTATAATACAACTTCCAGCCCAGTGCTCTTTCTAGCGATGACAACTGGAACAATGTGATGGCTGCTAACAGTTATTGACCATTTGCAACAGTGACAACTCAACTGTAAATTCATTCTTACAAATGGAGAAACTGAGGCTTAGAGGAGTTGAGTACATACTACTAAATAGAAGCCCCAGGTTGCAAAGGGCACTCTTTACATCATCTAAGATTTTAATTATTATGTATTATATGACTGACTTATTGCAAATTGATTGCTAAGCCGGGCGTGGTGGTGCACCCTTATAATCCTAGTACTTGGGAGGCTAGGGGTGTAGTTTGGAGGTAGAATGCCCCCCTGGGTTCAATCCCCAGTACTGCAAAAAAACAAAAACAAAAACAAAAAACTACTCAGGTCTTTTGTTATATAGTCGCACAAATGGACTAAAACGCTTGTATATAAACATACCTTAATTAAGGCAGATTATTATTAGGTAAAGAGGTGCCAAACAGTACAGTTTGGAATTGTTAGCAGGTGAAGGTCATTTTCCAAGATGGAAAGCTAACAGTGCATGAAGTGTGGCAGCCAAGCTCGTAATTAAGGCGTAATCTTAAATCTCCTGGAACATGTTCCCACTAAGAGTGAAGCTTTGGAGGACTAGGTTCTGCTGCCAGTTATCCATTTAAAGAGATGGTGGAATGTGAGTCATGTGATCACTTTTAACAACATGGGGCAACTTAAGATGAAAACAGCAAATTCCGGTTCTTCCTAGAATGTCTAGCACAAGAATCTAAGACAAGATGAAAGCCAAGTGTATAATTGATCTTTCAAGTTGCAGCTGCCTTCATCCTCTCTCCATATTTCCTTGATAAATGCAAGGGGATTGAGAAAAATCCTGGAAGCTTGATTCTTCCGTCTTCCCCTGAATGCTTTCCATTGTGTCCCCCTGGACAGAAATGAGAAGCACTCTACTCTGCTGTGCCCTATCCCTGACTGAATGTTGTCCTAGCATCTAACCCCAACATGGGCATAAGTGTGGTAAGCAAATAAGTGAAGGGAAGAAAGGATTTATATCCAGAAGAAAATGTAAGAGTTTTAACCTAGGGAACCTCAGCAAAAACTATGTGAAAATGCATTTCACACTATTTTTCAAGGATGAATAAACATAATTTTGATTGACAACTTAATTACTATAGCGCATCTCACTGGAGAGGCTTGATTTAATGTACTAGCTAGTAGTTACTTTTGAGTTTGCTTAGTTGGCTGAGACAGGTTCGGGGTTAGCCCTCCCTTAGTTGTTAGATAAGGGCCAGCCCTCCCTTGCATAATATAAGGTTCAAAGGCTGCAAAAGAACAACAGGCTGGATCCCTCGCATTTTTACTATTTTTACTATAGTTCTCACCAGGGTTCTGAGGAAGCTCCTCTTCCCTCTCCCTCACATTAGGAATATATTGGCAAAGGAATGCCTAAAGCCCAAAGAAAGAGACTTGCAGCCAGTGAATGATGGTGGATAATTAACTATGTGGAACTGGAGAGGCAAGGATAGTCGGGCTCAAGTAGTGGAGAAAAAAGAAAGAAGCAGGCATACTTATCACAATCTGCAATTATTTGGGTCTTGTACTTAGGGTACAGAGAGATCTCTTTTTTTTGTGGTACTGGGGATTGAACTCAGGGGCATTTTACCTCCAAGCTACACCCCCAGCCCTATTTTTTATTCTTTATTTTGAAACAGGGTCTCACTAAGGCCTCACTAAGTAGCTGAGGCTGGCAGGGAACCTGCGATTCTCTAGTCTCAGCCTCCCAAGTACTGGGATTACAAGCGTGTGCCACCACGCCCGGCTTGAGAGATCTCTTTATAAAGATCTCTTCCTTCATAAGCCCCAGAGGCAAAATCACAAACAAACTATTAAGGTTTGCCTGATAATATTCACTGAAATAAATCATACCTGGGTCAGAAGAGAGCCAGTTATACTACAAAGGGACTTGTAGCCATTTATTTTAATAAACATATGCAAAGAGATGGAAATGTCCAAACTTTACCAGAACTCCTAGGTATTGATATTGAAATAAAACTAATTCTTCAGGGAGGCAGAAAGAAATCACACCTTTCAGTCTGAATGTGATAGTTAAGCAAGGAATGGTGGTGCATACTTGTAATCCCAGTACTTGGGAGGCTGAGACAGGAGGATCCAGGTTCGAGGACAGCCTCGGCTACTTAGTAAGGTCCTCCGCAACTTAGTGAGACCCTATTTCAAAATAAAGAATAATGATAATAAAAAAAGTCTGGGGGTATAACTAAGAGGTAGAATATCCCTGGGTTCAATCCCCAGTACCGCCAAAAAAAAAATAATAATAATAATGAATGTGGTGGTTAAGTGACAAATGGTGTTCTCCTATTTTAAGTGACAGCTGGCATCCCGACACTATTTTATATTATAGTAGGCTCACTGAGATCATGAATTTACTTTGAAGTTGTTTCCTTAAATGCTGATTAGGAAAAATTTCTACATTTGTTTCCTGACTTGTGGAATGAGGGTGGTTATGGTAAGAATGGTGATACGGAAGGCTTTGGCGACCCCTATCCCTTTTCTAATAGTAAACCCAAACCCAATTTAACCAACCATCAAAGAACTAAGAAAATTTGGCAAGATGTATCTTATTCACTTCCTGATCAAGCCCCCAGTTTATTCTGTGCAAACGATTCATGAGTACTGACCAATGATGGATTATGCTAAATTTAAAAAGTTGTGATTGCTGCTGCGTTTCCTTACAACCAGATGAACCCTGCATTTGGTTTAACTATATTTCTAATGTACTAGTCTTCTAAGTAATTGAGGAAGCTGAGAAGAGAGCTAAAACCTGAAAATGTTTAACATGATAGACTATAAAACGGTAGAAATGGGAAAGTAAGAAAACATGAAGACACATGGATAAAGAAATGGTCACTATATTCAAATCAATTTCAATGACTTTACATATATTACCTTATTTGATTTCATAACAATACTGAGAGAAATGCAGCTGAGTTAGTATTTCTAATTTACTGCTCAGGGAAGTTAACTGAGTTGTTGTTTCATTCACCCCATGACTTGAACCACCATGCTGACATACACTTACGTTCCCAAATCATCTCTACCATGGATTACTCCAACAGCCTTCTAACTGGTCTCTAAGGCTCTCGATCGTTGCAGAATTCCTTCTAAAACCACAAATCTAATCAAGTCATACTCTTAAAGTCCAGGATATCCAATTTTATCTTAGGTATTTTGCACAGAGCAGGGGTTTCACATATATTAGTTGAATAAATGAAGAGTTTACAGAATTAATGCCGAAAACAAGGGGTTAAGCTGGAATTCATATTCCATCTAGTTCTTCTATATTGAATATATAAAAAAAAGCTTAAGAAATTGCAAACCCAGACACAGACTGAACATTATAGTGCATTAAAGATAGAATAGCCCAAGTAAGATCAAGGAAGTTAAGTATTAGACAAAACCTGCTGGTGTTTAAAACCCAGTTTCTCTATCAAAATCCAGTGTTCTAATAACCAAAACTAAATATACGATATAAACATATGGAGATATAAGATGAAATTCACCGGGTGTGGTGGCACATGCCTGTAATCCCGCTGAGACAGGAGGATCATAGGTTCGAGTACAGTCTCAGCAAGTAATGAGACTCTTATCAACCTAGGGAGATGCTGTTTAAAAACAAAAATAAAATAAGGTTGTGGGTGTAGCTTGGAGGTAGAATGCCCCTGGGTTCAATCCCCAGTAAAACACACACACACACAAACACACACACACACACACACACACACGAAGAAAAAATGAAATTCATACAAAGCAAAAAAACCCCAGAGTTCACTGTCAATTTTTTAAAGGAAAAGGGATAATTTCTTCACACCTTATAAATAACTTCTACCTTAAAGATACTTGGGTTGGTAGCCTGTCAGTAAAAATTACCTAACAACAACACTCTTGTTAGATAATGATATCCTAGGCAGTAGTTGCCATCTTTAGAGAACAGTCGAGCTAACTGACTGATTTCTTACAAAAGCATCACTCTAAGAATTAGAAAATCATAAGTTTTGGATTATACCTTTCAGGACAACCATAGAAATTTCACAGACAATTACCAACAAGCAAAAGTTAATTTCTTATACTATACACAAAGGTTCAAGAGGCCTGCAAAAGACTTCTGAGAGTTGCAGAATATATGCTAACTGCTACTGCTGCTCTAATGATGATAATGATAACAGGACCAGCTATGGATTATTGCACATATACTAGCCAGTGAAATAAACCCTTCATGCATTGTCTCATTTAATCCTGACTCCATCTCTATAATATTAGAGACTCCCATTATTTCTATTCATGAACAGGGCTACAGGGATTAAATAATTTGCCAGTAGTCTTTCTAAAGGTAAGTAGTGACTGGATTCCATTCTGTCAGAGCTGCTTCTAAAATCTACATTCTTAATGACCACGCTATACTAGCTGAACATCTCAGGCTTGTGATAGTGTATATAATTCATATGCACTTGGGGTCTAAAAATGGCAGCCCAGGTCTCTGAGTCAAACATTCAAGGTACATTCATGTTCTATCTTGTCCAGAGGCTGATTTCTTTTAGGACCTATATAGTTCTTCCAAGGACTCACAGACAAAAAAAGGAAAAAATTATCTTACACACACACACACCACTGGATAGAAAGATGTAAGTGTTAATTATCTTGTCATTTGGGGCTGCTTTTATACGCCTCTGTATAGTTACTTGAATTTTATGTATCATTTCTTTAAGATTTTTTTATAGACCACTGAGCATCTAAAGAAAAAGATGAAGTGGGTGGTATAGGGAAAGACACAGAATAGAGTTCTTTCTTTTAAAGTAAAATAAATGTCCATGGAAAGTTTCTTGACAGACAAATTACTGCCAATCAGACATGAAACATTAAATTCTAAATCAATGAATCTTAGTGTCTCCACAATATATACAAGAAAAACTTCAGTGCTGATATTATGGCTATTAGTGGTATTGTCATGCCCTTCAAATATTAGCCTCAAGTTGATCCTAAGTCTGAAGGCTATTACAAATACTGAATAGCTTTTCAGAGAAAACACTGGCTCCACGGAACCTCTTTTATGTGGCTAACAAACTATTGTGTTTCCACCTTTTCATTAAATCATCTCTCCATCTCATAGTCTTAACTGAAAGCTGGCTCGCCACCGAAGATGCTGATATGCCTACAGCTCTCTCAAGTAAAAGCTGCTTATTCTCTAAAACAAAATGTATTTCAGAATCAGGCTATAAGAAGGGCATTTTTCTAACTCTTCATTGCTTCTCCCCGCCCACCATTCTTCCTTAAGGGGCATATGTTTCAGTTTATCACCTTTTATCCCTCTTTATTAACTTTATCAAAAATGCAAACATGTAGTCAGCCATTTCCAATCATTCATCAGAGTCTATTAGTTAACCAGTGGTATTGACTGGCTACCTACCGCAAAGACCTTTTCTTCCTTTTCTTTATTACAGACTGACGTTCTACTTTTTCCTCAACTCAGAAAAGGATGACTGGCTAAATTGCTGAGGCTGGCAGGGAACCCGCAATCCTCCTGTCCCAGCCTCCCAAGTACTGGGATTACAGGTGTGCACCACCAGACCTGGCTCCTACTCAAAATTTTTTTAGCATCTTGAATATGTATGTTAACACTTTTCCTCAGTCCTGGAAAAATTTTCAACCACCCATGCTTTATGTCCACCTTATATTTAAGCTACTGAAGGTATTATATTAGGTTTTATAAAGCTCCTACCTTCAAATTTCTAATCTATATTTCCAAAAATTAGGTGTTCTGAAGCTCCTATCTGGAAATTTCCTTTCATCAAGAGGTCCATGTAATATATACAAGGATGACCAGTCCACACCCTAAATACAGTAGAGAATAAACAAAAGAGCCAGACCCCATTATGATGTCACCGGACAACTAACCAATACAGCAACTGATCACCTCTGAGAAAAATGAAACCTAAGCCATTATCTAGTTTTCTATCTTTCACAATAGACAGCATTTCTGACTGATAAATGAACTTACCATTTATTCTTTTGACTATAAAGAGTTCACATGAAACCTAGTTACTTTTTTTTTTTTGCGGTACCAGGGATTGAACCCGGGGGCATTCTACCTCTGAGCTGCACCCCCAGCCCTAGTTTTTATTCTTTATTTCAAAACAGGGTCTCGCTAAGTTGCGGAGGGCCTCACTCACTAAGTAGCTGGGGCTGGCCGTGAACCCGGATCCTCCTGTCTCAGCCTCCCAAGTACTGGGATTACAAGCGTGTGCCACCACACCCGGCTAAACCTAGTTACTTTTCAAACAAAATTTAAAAGGGAAGTGGTTGGGAACCACATTCTTTTGGTATCTTTGGACTAAACAAGTTTTATACGTTGTCTATTAAACACATGTCTGTCTTATATCCCCCTCTAGACTGCAAACTTCCTTGTGGCCAGGGAACTTGTCAATTCTAAATATGGGTCTAGGCACTATTAGATATTCAAATTAGCTTGCTGAGAGGCTCTATTTCTAAATGTCCTGTAAGTTATCTCTGTCATCTAGATATGCTTTGAATCCATCAGGAGCAAGGAAGGACACTACAGACCTAAGACTTTTTTTCCCACAAAAGCGAGTATGCAAGCAGGACAAGCAAGGGATGCTTCATGTCTTACGTTCACATTCTCTGACATCCAGGTTGAACTGCTGCAAGGCTCCCAAGGTGAGCTGCCTCACTTCAGCTTCTAGCAAAAGTTGCATCAAGGATGTGGCTAGATGCTTGCAAGCTGACATACACGCTGTTTGAGCCACCTTTCCCTGAAATACAAGAGTGTAAACCATAAAGTTAATGGATTAAAATTAAATTCCAACAAACAGTAAAATCACTCATTCAGTTAGGAATTTCTCTAAAGTTCTCTCCATCCTGATACCCTTACATACCAACGATCTTGGGATTAAAGCATTTAGCCACAATCACCTTAAATATTAGATCCGTCACTATCAGTCAAGGTAGCTATAACACTAAGCTGTAATTCACAAAGCCTAGCTATTTAGTCAAGAAACACTTCTTTTTAATTGACAGTAGGTAAACAGTATTCAAAATCTTAAGTAAACTGAAAAAAAATAGTCCACAGAGAATAAATTTGAAAGAGTCCATTTAAAATTTCTTAAAAAGGAAAGAGAAAGAATAGTCCCTAATTTATATAAAAATCAGTATTTACTGTTTTATGATTTATCACATAGAAAAGAATGACTGAAAACAAAAAGGTTACCTAGAAATAATTAGAAGGATAAAATTTATTTTCTTAGAAAGCAATGAAATTTATGAATATATACTCTAAGCTAATTTTTAAATATGGATTTTAAATTTTATATATTTTACTGTCTTCTTTAAAGGATTCAAAGCACTTTACATTTTGTGAGTTAAATCTTATTCCCAGGTCTACGTTAAACATAATAAAAATATATCTACTCTTTCAGATATACATCAATTTTAGCCGAACGTGGTGGTGCACGCTTGTAATCCCAGTACTTTGGGAGGCGGGGACCGGAGGATCCGGGTTCGCCGCCAGCCTCAGCTCTTTCTCTCTCTCTCTCTCTCTTCCTGTCTCTCTCTCTCTCTCTACTTAGTGAGGCCCTCCACAACTTCGTGAGACCCGGTTTCAAAATAAAGTATAAAAAATAGGGCCAGGGGTGTAGCGCGGAGGTAGAACACCCCTGGGTTTAATCCCCGGTACTGCAAAAAAAAAAAAAAGATATACATCAATTTTATTGATCTGCTATTTATATCTAAAAGACAGGATAATATACGTTTGAAAGTGTGGGTTCGCTGGGTGTGGTGGCGCATGCCTGTAATCCCAGGACTTGGGAGACTGAGACAGGAGGATCACAGGTTTGAGGACAGCCTCAGCAAGTAGTGAGACTCTCATCAACCTAGTGAAACGCTATTTCCAAACAAAAAATAAAATAGGGCTGGGGTGTAACCCGGAGGTAGAATGCCTCTGGGTTCCATCCCTAGTACCATAAAAAAAAAGTTTGGGTTCTTAAGTTAGTCAGTGAAGCTTCTTTTTTGAAATTATGAAGTACTCAGGCACACAGAAATAAATATAGACACATAGGATCAATTCTTATGTATTATACTTACTAAACATTATAAGTAGAGGTTAAGCTCCTGGGTGACCTCCTTAGTCATTTCCCTCCCTTTCCTCAGAGAGGACCATTATTAGTATGAGGTATCCCTTGGCGTTTTAAAAGTACTATCATGACAAGTATATAATCAGAAACAATATATTGTATCATGTTACATATTTTGAAATTTCTATATTACCCTATGCTATGTCCTTTTGCAATTTGTTTTAATGTTATGAATGTGAACATTTCTGTTATTGTTATTGGAGATACATGTTGTTTTCCCTTCCTTCCTCCCTCCCATCTTTCATCTTTTCCTTTCCCTTTTTTTTTTTTGCTATTATAAACAAAATAAGTCAGAGAGAAATAAAGGTCTTGTAAGAGATCATGAAAATGCCCGTCTGACTACACTGTCCTTTTTTTCCACCTGTTTTACTAGGCCAGAGCCTTCCACAAAAGTAGCAAGTTTTACATGAAAAAATATAAATAAATAATACCATGATAATTTTTTAATTTTGTATCTTTTTACTATATATTCAATAATCCCTTTATCATTACTCCTTGAACATACTGAGTTGAGGATGAGGGATATCAACATTGTGATTCATTATACATATGCATATATATGAAAAAGAACATAAGTAGAAAGCAGACTCCCAAATATCTAACTACAAATGGCTCTACGGAAGGTATGTTCTGATATACACTGTCTCCAGATATTTCTGAGAGTGTTACTTCATTGCATAATCGCTAACACTGAGTACTATTATGAATTTTTCTACTAACTAAACAGAGATATTTTATAGTTTTGCATCTTTGATTATTTTGTCATTGGGCATTTTCTAAATTTGTACTTATATTTGACTAAAATCTTATTTCTGTACCAAAAAAATAACACTAACAAACAATGGCCTATCTTAGTATAAATACTATAAATGTCTCTCATCTACATGTTTCTAATGATATAGTCTGATAATCTACACTCTGGATGATTTAAGACAACAAATAGAAATATTTAAGCTGGGAAGTAATTTAGAGGCCAAGCGGGAAATAGATGATGGAAGCATAAAGAATCCTAAAGAGAAAAGTCCCATTATAATAGACATTCACATTAAATATCTTGCTTTCAATTAAGCCCACTGGAGACCTGAAACAGGCACCTCCAAGGAGCAACAAGGCTCAACACAGTTGTCAGGCTAGCCCAGTGTGAACTTTGAGAAGGGGCAGATCAAAGGTGTGAGACTCTGTGTCTCTTCCACAGTGAGAGTGGGAACTGAGTGTAGGAAGCTGAGGCCCACAGACAGCAGGGCTCCCTGGAAGCCAGAAAAGGGGAAAGGATCTGTCATCTCTCGGGCATCACTATATACCAGATGCGCTACGCTTAGGCCTTTGACATATCATTTCATCTAATACAATCACCCCAAGAATTAGTACTTTTATGGGGGGGGATATAAAGAAACTAAGATTCAATAAGCTTAAGAAATTTTAAAATCCTCATACAGCCACTTGATATTTCCACTCAATCCCGAATCTGTGTCTTTTCATTAAACCATTACCTAAAAAGAAGTAATATATTACACTATTGGTGTATCACACTGGAACATTTGGGTAAAAATAATAATAAAAATAATTCCAAAAATAACAGGGAGTTAAAAGGTTATCAGCACATATCAATCAATAGGGCCAAATGTATTTTTACATGATCATATGTTTGGTTACTCTGCCATACTGAGTTAACTGCCCTCCAATCAGTTTCCACCCTACTTTCCCTCAAACTAATTCTTTATTTTCATTTTCATTTTTTTTTTTTTTTTTTGCAGTACCGGGGATTGAACCCAGGGGCATTCTACCTCCATGCTACACCCCCGGCCCTATTTTTATATATATATATTTTTTTATTTTGAAACTGGGTCTCACAAAGTTGCGGAGGGCCTCACTAAGGAGAGAAAGAGAGAGAGAGAGAGAGAGAGAGAGAGAGAGAGAGCGCGCTGAGGCTGGCCGCAAACCCGGATCCTCCGGTCTCCGCCTCCCAAAGTACTGGGATTACAAGCATGCGCCACCACGCCCAGCTTTAATTCTTTATTTTCAAACAAAGCTCTAATTTCAGAAATATTTTTTATTATTAAATATTTTTGTAATTCTCGAAAGCATTCTGGGGTTTTGTTAATACATAGTCAACTCTTCCCATGTCTCCCCAATACCATGCTATCCATAGGCTTTCTAGTAAAGAAAAAGCACACATTCAGGTAATACCAACCAATCACCAGGCAATGAAGGAAGTTTCACCCTCCTCAGTAAGCGATCCTAATATGAACCAAACTCTATGAGAATTTATTGTGAAAAACTCTAGGCCAAGGCAAGAATTTAGAACTAAAGAAAACCTAAACTGACCAAATGTTCCAGAAAAGTGCCTTTAGATACCACTAGGAACAATTTCGAATCAGTCATAACCATGCATAGACTGTATTTTATGAAATCATGCTAGTATTAGGGCACAGAGACTATACAAAAATAAACACACAATGCTAGATAAGAAGGAAAATGAGCTAAGTATCACCTATTTTGAAAATACAAACAGGGGAGCAGCGTGGGATGTGGAAGGAAATGCATCAAGAGCTGTGTGCATAGATATTTGTATCACACTGAACCTCACTATGATGTATAATTTCAACGCACTAATAAAACTACACAAAAATATGAGAAACATGGGATACAGGGAGATTTGGGATATAAGGTATTACAACAAGTAGTTCTATAGGCAACATCATGTTCCTCTACATACATTTAAATATTTATATACAAGCCAGCCGTGGTGGAGCACACTTGTAATCCCAGTACTTGGGAGGCTGAGACCGGAGGATCCGGGTTTGCGGCCAGCCTTAGCTACTTAGTGAGGCCCTCTGCAACTTAGTGACACACTGTTTCAAAATAAAGAATAAAAAATAGGGCTGGGGGTGTAGCTCAGAGGTAGAATGCCCCTGGGTTCAATCCCCAGTACCACAAAAAAATAATAATAATATTTATATACTTCATGACAGTCAATAAATATCAACTACATGAATTGAAAGTCAACTACCAAAAAACTTAAATAATTCATACTATTTCTCAAGCCAGTTACAATACTTTTGTAAGTTTTGGTAAGTACAGAGGAATAAACTAGTGAGAAGTTTAATCATGTTACTTTAAATCCAGGTATTATGCCATATGAAAAACATTAACCAGGTATGAACTAAGAACCACAAAAATTCTCCTTTTACTTTTTGCCATGGAACTCTTTGGTAACCACGCCAACTCACTTCCCTAAAAAATATACACTAGATTCATATTCCCTAATTCTAGTTATCTCCTTTACCTCCTATTCTCTCCTTACTCATTATGCTACTTGTATCATGACTTTGTCATGCATGTACATTACCTTAAGAAGCACATAGGTTGCTCTTGAGATAAATGAAAATGGAAGCAAATTATTCCAAAATTTATGGAATGCATAAAAAGCACTTATAATAAAGAACTTTGTAGCAATAAATGCCTACATCAAGAAAAATCACAAATTAACAATTTAAAAATATGCTTCAAGGAACTAGAAGAAGAACAAACAAAGCTCAAAATTAGTAGACGGAAGGAAATAATAAACATCAGAGCAGAAATAAGTAAAATGGAGGCTAGAAAAACGATAGAAAAAAATCAACAAAACTAAGAGTTGTTTTGTCTTAAAATAAGCACAATTAACAAACCTTTATCTAAACTAAGAAATAAAGACAGAAGACTCAGATAAATGAAATCAGAAATGAAAATGAGACATTACAACCGATGCCACAGCAATGCAAAGGGTCATCAGAGATGACTATGAGCAATTACACTCCAACAAACTGGATAACCTAGAAGAAATGGATAAACTCCTAGACATACAATCTGCCCAGAATTAATTATGAAGCAATAGAAAATAATCAATAATAAGAAAACTGACTGAATCAATAGCCAAAAATCTCCTGTTAAAAAAAAAGCCCAGGACCTAATGGCATTACTAGTGAATTCAACCAAACATTCAAAGAACTAATACCAATGCTTCTCAAACTCTTCCAAAAAGTTGAAGAGAGGGGATACTTCTAAACTCGTTTTACAAGGTCAGTATTACCCTGGTACCAAAACCAGATGAGGATACTACAAAAGAGGAAAATTACAGGCCCTATTCCTAATGAACACAGATGCAAAAATCCTCAATATAATTCTAACAAACCAAATTCATAACCAATCTAGACAATGACATTTTGGATATGACCACAAAAGCACAGGAAATAAAAGCAAAGATAGACAAATGGGCTTATTTATTTATTTTAGTAGTAGTAGGATGGAACTCAGGGGCATTCTACCTCCAAGCCACACCCCCAGTCCTATTTTATTTTTATTTTGAAACACGGTCTCACTAGGTTGATGAGAATCTCACTACTTGCTGAGGCTGTCCTCGAACCTGTGTTCTCTCTGTCTCAGCCTCCCAAGTACTGGGATTATAGGCATGCGCCACCATGTCCAGCTGACAAATGGCTGAAGGTATATGAAAAAATGCTCAAAAGCATTAATCATCAGAGAAATGCAAAATAAAACCACAATGGAAATCGCCTCACACCTGTTAGAATGGCTGCTATCAAAAAGATAAAAGATAAGAAGTGCTGACCAGGATGTGGAAACAAGAGAACACTTGTACACTGTAGTTGGGAATATAAATTAGTACAGCCATTATAGAAACAGTATGGAGGTACCTCTAAACTACCAAATGATCTAGTAATCCCACTATGAGCATAGATCCAAAGGAAATGAAATCAGTACATCAAAGAAGTTATCTGCACTCTCATGTTCATTGCAGCATTATTCACAATAGCTAAAATATACAGTTAACCTACATGTCCATCAATATATATAAAGAATATATATGTATATGCAATAGAATACTACTCAGCCTTGTGCTATATACTTGCAAATTGCTGAGTAGCTTTTAGTGTTCTCACCATTAAAATTATAGGTATGAGCTGGGTGTGGTGGCACACACCTGTAATCCCAGTACTTGGGAGGCTGAGAAAGAAGGATTGCAGGTTTAAGGACAGCCTCAGCAATGCAGCAAGACTTTCAGCAACCTATCGAGACCCCATTTCAAAACAAAACAAAATAAAATAAAATAGGGCTGGGAGTGTAGCTCAGAGGTAGAATGTTCCTGGGTTTAAGCCCTAGTTTCCCAGTTACA
>PVJS01045555.1:0-16188 GCA_004027185.1 Glis glis
AGGGTCCCTGGGTGCGTGGCCAGTAACCCTGTTTTCCCCATCAGCTGGTGAATGAATCTTTCTGCTTCTCTGTCCTTGGCCATCATGAGCTGACACAAGCTCTCACTCTCTCTGCTGCCTACCTTGATGCCCTGAGGATATATAGCCCAACTCCTCCTTGGCAGCCGGCCCCCAAATGAATTATGACCTCTGAAATCTCCAGAGCCATGAGAAAATAAGTCTTATTTCTTCTAAGGTTTGCATGTCAGGTGTTTGGGTCACAGTGATGAGAATGCTGACTAAAACAACCACAATCAAATTTAAAACATTTTCATCTTGAACTGGCTCTTGTGCAGGGTGAGAAGGTGGGATTTATTTCCATTTTTCTACATATGGATAACTAGTTTTGCCAACACCATTTGTTGAAAAGGCTGTCTTTTCTTCCAATGTATGTTTTTGGCTCCTTTGTCAAAAGTCAATTGGCTGTTAAATGTGTGGATTTGTTTCTGAATCTTCTATTCTGCTCCATTGATCTATGTGTCTGCTTTTGTGCCAATATTTTGTGCTGTTATTACTATGGCTCTGTAGTATAGTTTGATATCAGGTATTGTGATACCTCCTGCATGCTTCTTGTTGCTGAGAACTATTATCCCCTGCAGAAGCAAGGGAGAAATTGGGACACAGGAGGGACTCCAGACAAAGGAGGAGAAACCTTAGTGGAGTAAAGGAGGGGACCTAACTGAGGGAGATGGGAGGGGGAGGAAGACTTGAAGAGGGATACACCTCAATGGACATGATGTACATACACAAACTTATCAAATCCAACCACTGTGATGAGCACAGGAAGGTGGTGAGGGAGAGGGAGTGGGGTGGGAATTGGGGGAGGGCTCAACGAGTACTGTGTACATGTATACCTCTATCACTCTGAACTTCATCAAGATATATGACTACAATGTACCAATAAATTTAAAAAGTATTTTCATCACCTAAAAAAGAAACCTGTTCTCATTAGCAGTTATACTCATTTTCTCCTCTCCCCTCAACCCCTTGATCCCCATGGCCACTAATCTAATTTCTGTTCTATAGATTTACCTATAAAATTTACTATTTAAAAATTGGCAAATAAAACTATATATATTTATCATATACAACATGATATTTTGAAGTATTTATGTCTTGAAAAATGGTTAAATTGGGCCAACTAACATATACATCATATCATATAACTATCATTTTGTGCTGAGAATACTTCACACCCCCTCTCTTAGGATTTTTCATCCATACCATGTTAACTATAGTCACTATCTTGTACAATAATAGATATCTTAAATTTATACTTCATATCTAGTTAATATTTTTTATCCTTTGGCCAACATCTTCCTAAACTGCCTCACCCTCTAATAATCACCATTCTATTATCAATTTCTATGAGGTCAACATTTTTAGATTCTGTTTAGAGTGAGATCATGAGGTATTTGTGTTTGTGTTTCTGTGTCTCATTTATTTTACATTCTTGTTACTTCATATAAGTGGGACCATGCAGCCAGGTGTAGGGTGATCCCAGTGTTTGGAAGGCTGAGGCAGGATTATCACAAGTTTAAGGCCAGCCTCAACAACTTAGCGAGACCCTGTATCAAAATAAAATATATAAAAATGGCTAGGGATGTATCTCAGTCATAGAAAGCCCCTGAATTCATTACCCAGTATCACAAAAAAGTAATCATATAATATGTAGCTTTTTGTGACTAGCATATTTTATTGCATATAATATTTTCAAGGTTAACCCATGTTGTTGTATATTATCAGAATTTCATTTCTTTTATGACTGAATAATATTCCATTGTGTGTATATAGTACATCTTTTTTATCCATTTAACAGATGATAGACATTTGGGTTGGTTCTACTTTTTGACTATTATGAATAGCGCTGCCATGAGCATCCATGTACATATGTATGTATTTCTTTTAATAAAATCTCATTAAATTTTTAAAGATTAATGTAGCTACCATAAGTATTAGTTGCTTGGGAAAATCCTAAATAAAATGGCAAAATGGTGGAAAAGTAGGTAGGGTGGTTTTTCTGTTTTCTGGTACTGGAGATTGAACTGAAGGATACTCTACTACTGAGCTTTTTTTTTATTTTGAAACAGGGTCTCATTAACTTGCCAAGGCTGTCCTCCAACTTGCAATCCTCCTGCCTCAACCTTCTAAATACTGGGATTATAGGCATTTGCAACTATGCCCAGTTGATAGGGTGGGTTCTCTATGGAGAGATTTTGTACCATAAGTTACTTATATAATGGAAAGTTTGAATAAATCTTTAATAGGAAATAGATTTAAACACATCATTTTCATTTTTTGAAAGCTTTTTAAAACAATCTTAATTGGACTTTTTATTCTGGAGCCAGGCAACACTTCATTCTATAAAATAGAATAATTGTTCCTGAAAACTTATTTCTTCAGGCCAGTTCATTAAAAATAAAAACATCTGTTTTAATTTTAGCATATTGATAATAATATTCCACACTTCAAAACTCTGGCATGAAGTTTTACCTTCCTAATTGCTATTAATGTCCCTAAAAGATAAACCACAATCTGGAGAGGCAGGGCTTTAGGAAAACAATATTCTCTCACTGCACAGACTTGTGATGGCTAATTTTATGTATACACATGGCTAAGCCTTGTGACTACTTTCTGGTCAATTGCTGATCTAGATGTTGCTATGAAGGAATTTTTTAGATGTGATTAGCAGTTAAGTATGCAATGAGTAAAGCTGATTAACCTCCATAGTGGGGGTGGGCTTCATCTAATCAGTTGATGGCCTAAAGATAATAGACTGAGGCAATCCAAAGAAGAAAGAATTTTGCCTCCAGACTGCCTTAAGACTTATGTTGCAACATCAACTCTTCCTTAGGTCTTCATCCTGCTAAGCTACCCAGCAGATTTCAGACGTGCCAACCCACAACTGTATGTGCTGTTTCCTGAGACTGACTCTCCCTCTCTCTAATATTTATATCTATACACCCATTGGTTCTATTTCTTGAAGAAACCTAATAAAAATTCAATGTCTGTTGATGTTAGGAAGTACTTTACAGATCATCTAAGTCAAGTCTGATCATTTAATAGTTGAGAAAACTGATGAATAGAGTTCAAGTGATATGTATGTATGCATAGATAGACTAAAATAAAAGGAGAGTAATCTAAGGACCTCCCAGGATGGTAATTTGTCCTGAAAGTTTTGAAAAGTACATGAGAATAAGTAACAAAAGGTGTCCCCAAATCTGTTTTGTTAGGAAAGGTTAGAAGTAAAGTAAAATTATCAAATTATAATTTTAAACATATACATTGTGTTGAAAAACATTAAGTTTCCTAGTTTCCCCAAACTACTTTATAATATAATTATATGGTTCCTAGAGGCTACTTATAATTGAATTATAGGGTGTCTTATTCATGTTCTTAGCTGGTGAAAAAAATTGCTCAGCTCTGCTTTGCGGTTCTCTAAACACTGGCTAGAATACTCATGAGGCAGCTTATAATTCAATTATAACTCCCCTCTGGGAACCATATAATTATATACAAAAGACCTAAGCCATCATATGTTCTCCATTTATTTTTTATTATGAAAGGATTTCTCTAAAGTCTGACATTACATTTGAATAGGTCTGAATCAATTTGTACCTCAAGATTTACCCAGATACTAAGATAATACATATTCACCCAGATGAAAGATACTAAGAGTCAATCCTTTTACCCAAACCAAAAACATGAAGTACCTTTCTTTGGAGTCATATATACATACACACACACACATATACATATATATATGTGTGTGTGTGTGTATGTGTGTGTGTGTGTGTATGTATACAAGCATGCACACACACAGCCCTCCAAATCTTTGGATTCAACCAACTGCAGATCAAAACTATCCTAAGAAATTGCATTTGTATTGAACATATCCAGATTTTTCTCATCATTATTTCCTAAATAATACAGCATACCAACGATTGACATATCATTTATATTGTATTACATTATGTATTATAAGCAATCTAGAGATGATTCCAAATACACGGGTGGATGTGTACAGGGTCTATGCAAATACTATGCCATTTTATATGAGGGAATTGAGCATATGCAGATTTTGTAATTGGAGGAAGGTCCTGCATACTATGAATATCCCATGAATATATATCTCTCACAGATCCACACGGGTTTTTAATTGAAATTGTAATGAAATATTATTAAAAATTGCTGGCAAAATTACTATGATTTGAATTATCTGAAAAACAGACTAGGGCATTGCATCAATTACTTAATGGTTCAAAAGAGTATATATTTTGTAGAAATATATACTACAAGGACGATTGATATTGATCTTATTCTAGGGAGACTCTCTGTCCCCCTCTGCTTCATTCATTTATTCATTTACTAGATAGTCACAGAGCATTTGCTTTGTGGCAGGCATCCTGTTTTCCCTCACTACTTACAGTTCATTTGAGAATACATTTGAGCTTGTGAATGTGCATGCACACGCACCTCCTCTAGGAGAACATAACTCAGTTTCTTTTTTTAAAGGAATGAATAGCAAAGCTTGTCACTTAATTTCACAAGGATTTCACACATACCCTGTGTTTAGTATCATGCCTGGCTATAGTAGGTGGGAAACAAAGGAGTAGCTATAACACAGACCATACTCTCTAGAACCTTACAGTTTAGCTGAATGGCAAAGGATGGCATACAAGTAGAGGAAACCCAGAGGCTGGCAGCAAGAAGCAGTGAGGGTAGTTAAATGTGCAGAAGTGGAGGTGAGGCATCCCAAAAACAGAATTCTGCATACTCTACAAGTTTGCCTGTGAGATGTTCTGAGACTGTAACATGATTGAACTAACAATTCAATCTTTCAGTGTCTAAGTTGTGTCCTCAAGCAATAGAGTGAAAGGTTTAGATCCCAAGCTACAAAATCAGAATGCAAGGCTTCCAGCTCTGACACTAACTAACCATGAGATTTTGAACAAATTACTTGACCTCTTTATGCCTTCTTATGCTCAGATATAAGATGGAAATAATAATAGAATTTATCTCAAAGGGTTTTGAAAAAAATAACATGGGAAAAGCACTTTAAATAGTTCCTGGCACATATTAAGTGCTTAATAGGTGTTAGCTATTATGATACTTTTGTTGTCATTGCCATCTCCGTAATTATCATCATTATTATCCTAGTAACAATGACAGGAGATAAACAAGAATTTTCCATAAGATTAACATATAGCTGCAACTGGAAACTTTTTTACAAAGTCATATTTTCAAAGGTGGTGCTAAAAGAGAAAAATAATTGCATATTACCAAGAAAAGGGCCTGACTAACTAAACCTAATACAACTTATGAAAGATATGGATGTTGCCAAAAAGGCAAGGGGGGATTTTCTAGGTGTATCTAGGGTAAATTTTTAAAAAAGGAGTGAATAAGAACACTGCCAGTCAGTGATATAATGGTGATAGTTGTCAAACGAATCCTGGAATCAATAAGTAGATGACTCCTATTTTGCATGTCTTTTCTGTCAAACAGTTTTATTTTTGTACTAGAAAGAATAACAGAATCATTAGTAAGAATAAATTGAAGACCAGGGTTCACAAGGAGGTAGTATTGAAAACATTGTGTTTCTGGGACCTCTTGAAAGATTTCTAAGAATACTGACTTAGCTCTGAGTCTAGGAAGCAACTAGCACCAGAAGCCTGCACAGGCACACTCTAAAAGTGTAGCTTGGAGGTAGGATGCCCCTGGATTCAATCCCCAGTTTGGGGATGGGTTCAGTCCATACTGGGGATGGGTTCAATCTGTACAATTAAGTTGACATATAATTGATGGCACAATTAGGTTGTCACATAATTGAATGAACAACCATTCCAAGGTAGATAATTAGTCTCCAGCAATCTTCTTTCCACTGCTCTATTTAACATTTTTTATCCATGCCATATGTGAAGAAATAAGGTTTGTAGATAACACAGAATTAGTAGGGATATGTAACCTGTTAAATGACAGAATCATGACATTCCAAATTCATACCAGGATGACACTATGAGCCAAATATGACTTGTTATAGTTTCAGAGAGATCTATATAAAGTCCTGCATTTGCATTAAAAATACCTATACTATATTAGTCCATGTTGGGGTAAACTGGCTTAAAATAATAACTGTGTATAGAGACCAAGAGATTTTAGTTAACTGTAAGCACAATGAAGTGGAAGGATGATGAGGCTGATGTGAGCATAGGATATGTGAATAGAAATGTAGTCTCTAGAAAGAAAAAATGGATTCTTGATCTGATTTTGGCTACCCAAACCATACCTGGATCTTGTGTTGAACTGTGGGTTCCTTGTCTTAAATAGGCCATGGACCAAATAGAATGTGTTCAGAAAAAGGTGACTAGAACAGTTAAATGGCATGAAGATGTGTTATCCCTACATGTATTCAATGGACACTTGTAAAGAATGTTGTGGAAAAGGCTCAAGCAACAGGAATAGATGAATTATATATAAGGATTCTTTTAAGCCTAAGTCTATGCCTAAAAGAGGGCAAACTGATAGGAAGCTGGAAGCTAAGAGTGAGAGCTGGTCAGAATCTGGAAACAAGGAACACAGGATTGCCACAAGATAAAGTATATTCTATGGATACATTCTGTCTTGGTCTGCTTTTCTCCAAAACTCAGATGGTCTGGGACTACTTCCCCAGTTCCATTTCCTCCTACTGGCTTCTAGCTCAGTGTCCCTTCCCCAACACGCATGATTTTGATCCTAACTACTTAATGCTAATGACCAGAAGCAGAGAATTGGTAGCAATTTTTAACTTCCTTCATTGTTGTTCACTTTGATAAAATCTCCAAAGAGTAGACTTCATGGGGGATATATTGCAGTATCAGAAAGATTGGTGAAGTACAAGAATATCATGGTTATAGAAGACCCATATTAATTTATTTTCTCTAGGTCTCAATTTTGTCAGCTGAAAAATAAGGCAGATTAAATGGTAGCTAAGGTCAATTTCAGATTAAAAATATAATTCTATTGCTATTGTGTTAATTTTTAAAGACTTTTAAAAGAAATAACAAAGCATGAAAATCAACAATTATTTTTCACTTAGTGAATTAAACTGAATTAAATATCACCATGTCATATATTCAGATTAGGGAATGCTTTTTAATTTCCAGTTCTGATTGCTTCACAAGCTCTTTTCATTGCTATTTGGTTAGTTTGTTTCAACTTAGGTCCATTTTTAAAGCATTAGTACAATTTGGTGGAATCTCACACAATCATTCTGTAATGAGCTACCTCCTTGCATGACAAATGCCTGATCGAGCAAAAAAGAAATTTGTGGCCAAAACTGAATGCTTAGGAGAGAAGGTCCTATACAATTACAGAAGAGGAGTGAGCCTGCGACCTCCTGCTTTGGGCATCCCCAATCAAGATTTCTTCAAATTTCAATGGACCCTTCTAGGTTTTGATTCAATTTACATATTTGAGATGAAATGGGTCCTTCATTTAAAGGCAGAAATACTTGGCATAAGGAAAAAGAAAAAGGCCCAAACATAAACGATTTATAGATGTAAGATTTGAGGCACAAATGCTTCATTTTCAGTGATTTTCAAATGTAATTTTTCTTGGAAACAGAAATGGCAGCTCAGAGAACCAATGTTCACTTCTCACCATATGAGAACATTGGTTTGTAGAGATACATGGCAGATATTAACAGCTTACTCCTGTCTTGACACCCCCAAGGAAAGGGTTAATTTGCCTTATGTGATAGTCAATCTAGGTTGTCAACTTGACCTGATCATGACACACCCAAGATCATGTGACTTTGGGTGTGTAACAGCAGATTAAACAGAAAGCCTGCCCTGAATGTAGGCAGCAGGATTCTGATAGGTGCAGGACTTAGATAAGAGGGAGAAGCCGCGTAGAGCAATGCGTGACTCTTTCTGAAGATAATACATCTGCTCTTGCCTGAGATCATCAGCCTCCAGCTCATGGAACTGGAACTTTGCCGTTTCTCTGAAGAGCTTCTTTATCTTCTGCTCTCGTCTGAGATCATCGGCCTCCAGCCCTTCGAACTGAAACTTCACCATCGTTTCTCCAAAGAGCTTCCTGATCTTCACATCTTGGACTGGGACTGAATTAGTGGTTGCTCCGATCCTAGGACTCCAGCTCTTAGACTGCTCGACCAGCTACTGGTTCCTCTGACTCTCCACGTGCAGTCAGAACTTGGGACTACATTGCTTCAAACTGTAAGCCCATCTGATAAATCCCTTTTTCAAATATACTCATTCTGTGAATTCTGTTAATCTAGTGAACCCTGTCCAATACACCTTAGAATCTAAATCAAGGTATGTTGGGGAAAATACAATCTTATGAAAAATCCAATGACAGGAGTAGCTTCCCTAGCATTTTAGACCATTTATTCCCAAAATAGCATTGGTGCTCAAATAGATTTCACTTTATTATATCAAAACCTTCTGGTGAAGGGAAATTTCACCAGAAACTCCAAGGGAAAGAATTTGAAATGCTATTTGTTGACACGAAGGGGGAGTATATTGTTTATCTAATGAAAGTGCTTCCTATTGCTCCTCCCTATTTTAAAAAGCACTAATCTCTGCACATCATTTCTTGGATTTCTGTTGATCTATTGTCTCACATTTTGGGGCTTTCAGTAACTTAAGTTCAGTTATCAAAGGTAAAACCCACTCAAATACTATTGGTGAGGCAGGAAAACTATCATGGATGAACTAGGGAGCAGTCCATGGCTTTCTTAATGCTACTTAAATCTAAATTGTATTCTCTAAGTGGTTGCTTCTTATTTATGGCTTTCCTTTCAGAACAGGGTTGTTTTTGTTTTCAAACTTTTACCTAAAGGAAATGACTACAGGCTCCAATTTTGTGAGTGGTGGGGCCATCACAGCAGCAGATCATGAATACCCTTCAAAGGATGCCCTAGCGTGGGCTCCTGCCACAGCCGCGCACCTCCCTCCCACCGCAAAGCATCGGAGCCCCACACTAGCCGAGACCCGGGCAGCACCCTGCACCCCACACACCGCCTAGGCAAGCCGCAACGTCCCGCACGACCCAGGCGGCCAGCCGCGCTGTCCTGAGCGACCCAGGTGGTCAGCTGTGCCTTCCTGTGCAACCAGGGTGGCCAGCCAGCCGTGCCCTGACTAGGCCAGCTGCGCCATCCCAGACAACCCAGGCGGCCCTCTGCACCCCACATTGGACTCCAACACTGCCACCCGAAAACTGGGCAGCCCTCCAAGCCCTGCCTCGGACCCCCACGCCCTCCAGCGCTGCAACCCGAGACCCAGAGCCTGCACCTCTCTCACCTGCGCGGGAGCCCCTGTGCCACACTTCAGAAACTGGATACCTTCCGGCACTGCCACCAGAGATCCACACAACCCTCCACACCACCTCAGAGCCAGGGCATGCTCCGGCACCACCACCAAGTTTCAGGAGCTGTGCACCTCATGGGGCCCCGCGTGCAATCCTCAGCGCTGTGCCTCAACGCCTGTGCACCCAGGCACTGCCACAGGATACCCGGAGTTCACACCCCCCTCGGGCTGCGGGCTGGCCCAAGATACTCAGCGACACTCATCAGAGCCCGGGCAACCTCCAGCAACGCCCCCCCCAAGACCTGGAGCACGTGTGCACCACTTGGGGCCCGGGCGACCCTCAGCACCCGCGCCTCGGAGACCGGGCATCTTCCGGCAGCATCACCCGCACCTTGAAGCCCACATACAACACCACGCCTCGAAATGCGCCTCATGTGCCAACACCCAACCTCCGGAAACTGCGTGCCCCCCCCCACACACACACACCGTGCCCCGGTCAACCAGACAGGAGGGAACCACAGCCTGCAGCGCACTGACCCAATTGGGTCTACAGGGACCATCAAGAGGTCTTATACATAGAAAGGAAGATGATGCGGAGGCAATAGAAACACAAAATTGAAAACACCGAAAATACGAGAATTAGGAACAGTGAAGAAACAAGAAACACTCTAAATGCATCAAGTGAGATTACTGATACTGACCTACAGGAAATGCAAGATGGAGAATTCAGAATTTTGGTCATCAGAATGATGAAAGGCCTCAAAGAAAGCGTGGAGGAGATGAAGGAGGAATTTGAGGCTCTAAGAAAGAATCAGAATGAAACACTGAACGAAATGCAGGAGTCAATAAACGAATTAAAGACTGCATTGGAAACCAACTCTAGTAGGGCTCGACCACATGGAAAACAGGATATCACTCCTGGAAGATGGTTCATTCAAAACCGAAAACACAGTCAACAGTATACAGAAGATATTACAACAACACACCCTGGTCATCTAAGAAATACAGAATGATACAAAACGTCCTAATCTAAGTATAAAAGGCATCGAAGAAGGATTAGAAACACAGACTAAGGGTATAAGAAACCTCTTCAAAGAAATAATTTCAGAGAATTTTCCAAACATAGAAAAGGATTTGGACATTCACATACAGAAGACATATAGAACACTGTTAAGACAGGACCAAAGAATGACCTCACCACACCATGTAATAATTAAAATGTCTAACGTAGAGGGCAAAGAAAATCCTGAAAGCAGCAAGAGCAAAAGAAAGGGTGACATACAGGGGAAAAACAATAAAAATCACCCCAGACTTCTCAACTCAAGTCAGGAATGCCAGGAGGGATCGGTATGAAGTACTCCAGAACCTGAAAGAAAACAACTTCGAACCAAGACTGATATATCCAGAAAAGCTATCATTTAAAATTGATGGAGAAATAAAAATGTTCCATGATAAACAAACACTTAAAGAATTCATGAGGACCAAGCCAACACTGGAGAAAATCCTAAAAGAAATAAACCACAAAGAAGGGTAAACAAGCAATTTTCAGAATCACAGGAGAAGTGAACTACACCAGGTAGGCAACTAAACAAGGAGATTTGTCACTACAGCAAACAGAAAATAGAACTCAAAATGACAGGAAACAAAAATCATATCTCAACAATAACATTGAATGTCAAAAAACTCAACTCCCCAATTAAAATGCATAGACTGGCAATATGGATTAAAAAGCATAACCCAACTATATGGTGCTTACAAGAAACTCACCTTCTAGCCAAAGATACTCATATGCTAAAGTAGAAAGGATGGAAAAAGATATACCATACAAACAAGCAGGGGTAGCAATGCTTATATCTGACAAAACAGACTTAAAGCTAAAACACATCAGAAGAGACAAAGCAGGTCACTTCTTACTAATAAAAGGAACAACGCCAACAAGAAGATATAATAATAGTAAACATCTACGCCACAAATGTGGGTGAACTCACATTCATAAAACAAAGTCTTCTGGACATCAGGTCCCAAATAGATCCAAACACAATAATATTGGGAAACTTCAATACACCACTCACGCCACTAGATCGATCCTCCAGACAAAAGATGAATAAAGATTGTTCAGACCTAAAGAAAACCATAGACCAGATGGATCTAATAGACACATACAGATTATTTCAACCAGCAACATCTGAATACGCATTTTTCTCAACTACCCAGCGGAACATTCTCCAGAATAGACCACATACTGGGTCACAAAGCAAGCACCAGCAAATTCAAAAGATGTGATATAATTCCCTGCATCTTCTCAGATCACAACGGAATGAAACTGGAAATTAACAACAGGAAGACTAAAAGTAACCACATAAATACATGGAGACTGAATGATACACTTCTGAATGAGGAATGGATCAGAAAAGAAATAAGGGGAGAAATAAAAAGATTCCAAGAATTAAATGAAAATAGAGACACGACATACCAAAATCTATGGGACACTTTGAAAGCAGTGTTAAGAGGAAAATTTATAGCACTGAGTGCCCACATAAGAAAAACAGAAGACATCCAAATAAAGAACCTAATGACAGACCTCCACGATCTTGAAAAACAGGAACAGTCGAATCCCAAAGCCAGTAGGAGGCAGGAGATTACTAAAGTCAGAGCAGGAATTAATGAAATAGAGAATAAAAAATACAAAGAATCAACAAAACAAAAAGCTGGTTCTTTGAGAAGATTAAGAAGATTGACAAACCACTAGCTAACCTAACCAAAAGAAGGAGAGAATCAACCCAAATTACCAAAATCAGAAATGAAAAAGGGGACATCACCACAGATAGTGAAGAAATCCAGAGGATCATAAGAAACTACTTTGAAAATTTATATTCCAATAAAATGGAAAACATGGAAGAAATCGAAAGATTTTTAGACACATACAACCTTCCTAAACTGAACCAAGTGGATATAGAAAACCTGAATCAAGCAATAGCAAGCACAGAGATAAAAACAGCAATAAAAAGTATGCCATCAAAGAAAAGCCCAGGTCCAGATGGTTTTCCAGCCGAATTCTACAAAATCTTTACAGAAGAACTAAAACCAATACTTCACAAACTATTCCGTGAAATTGAAAGAGATGGAATTTTTCCAAATTCCTTTTATGAGGCCAACATCACATTAATACCAAACCCAAATAAAGATACCTCGAGAAAATAGAATTACAGACCAATATCATTAATGAACATAGACACAAAAATTCTAAATAAAATAGTAGCCATGAGCATTCAAAACCATATTGAGAAAATCATACACCGTGACCAAGTTTGTTTCATCCCAGGAAAGCAAGGCTGGTTCAACATATGCAAAACAATACATGTTATTCACCATATAAATCGAACTAAAAACAAGAGTCACATGATCATTTCAATAGATGCGGAAAAAGCATTTGACAAAATTCAACACCCATTCATGTTAAGAACTGTACAGAAAATCGGAATAGAAGGAACATAGCTCAACATCATTAAATCACTATATAAGAAACCCAAAGCCAACATCATATTGAATGGGGGAAAATTGCCGGAATTCCCCTTAAAATCAGGAACAAGACAAGGATGCCCACTATAACCATTCCTTTTCAATATAGTACTCAAAACTCTTGCCAGAGGAATAAGACAAGAGATGGATATCAAAGGAATTCAAATAGGAAAAGAAGAATTAAAATTATCTTTATTTGCAGATGATATGATCCTATATCTAGAAGACTCAGAGAACTCAACCAAAAATCTACTAGAGCTGATTAACAAATTCAGCAAAGTAGCTGGATACAAGATCAACCTAAAAAAAACTTCACCTCTATACCTGCCACTAATATGGCAAATATGTATCCATTAATATTTTAGTAAATTAATACAAACATATTAGCTACTATTGTTAACTTGTATCTGTAGCAGCATTTCTTCTTTTCATCTTTAAAATATTTCTAGCTCTTTATTCATATAGTGTTATCATGTCATATAAGAAATTTCATAATTATAAATATGGTACACAGAGTATTGTTTGCATTCATCTTTTTAAATTATAGGATAATGATATTAAAATAATATTGAAGGTCATCAAATTCAACCATCTCGTTTTGCAGAAGCAGAAACTAAGGCACAGGGAACCTAGGTGACCTGCTTACGGTCAGATATTTTGTTAGTGATAAATGTAGGATAAAAATATTGGGGTTTTTTCTCTAGGTCCTGATATTTTTCTTATACAACAAACTGGCTGTGCATTCTTTATAGTCAAGTAGGAAATAAATATATAGTTTTTGTGCTGAAACAAGATGATACTCAGAAATGTTATTTCCTTTTGATGCTGGAGTTCTCAGGCACAAAGAAGGCTGGTTTTCCTCTCCTCCATTTTTCCTCTCCTCCATTGTAAAGGTATTTTGTGTATTTATTTTATATCCTTTCTACTCTAAAATCAATCTGATGATGTTTTAAGAGACAATAAAAGCCAGAATAATATGGCATAGATTTATCTATCAGTGGCATCATAGCAGGAATTTCCATGTAATGTAATTTTTCAGTAATTTATAAGAATACCTGTTGGAGATCAAGACATGAAGAGTTGCTGTGTTATCAAACTAATAATCATTTCATTTTTAAAAAACTCTAATTCTTGGTAAATGAAATGCTCACACAGGGGCTATCATGAGGCAAGGTTTGGGATTGCAGTATTAAAAGTTTTGAGAGGGTTTAATGAACAGGAAACCTTCAGAAGTTTAGGGAAGATTAGTTCAGGTCTGATGGGATTTACCCTAGCCCCTTTGTTTTATATTTAATTTGGTTTTGAACACAATAAGTGGTATGTTATGTTCACATAGTAATATTATGTAGAGTCTTTTCTTGTGTTGTTTAAGGAGGAGGTCTTAGTCATTTGCCTTATGATCAAATTGAGAAATTATCTTTTAAAAAATGCTTCAAAGACTGTAGTCTGAAATGATGAGGTAAAATTTAATCTAGACAGTTAAAAAAGATACAAAAATGCTTCAATGGGAATTCGTGGACCGCTAGTCTACAAAAGCATCAAATATTTCAAATCAGTCCTTGTGCATCACATTGGGGCATAAAAGCAGACGAGAAGAAAATTGGCATACTGTATGCTGTCAATCCTACAAACACTCAATAATCTATGTGGGCATAGAGGTAAATTTTACCAGAAAGAAACCTGATAACTTATGAAAATATTAAGAAAAACTATAAAGGGGGATCCAAGATGGCGACCAAGGGAGATACCATGCTACAATCTCTCGGAGATTTGGATCTCAATCGCCGTGAAAGCAACTTCTCCACAGGAGAAGAAAAGCAAAAAAAATGTGAAGTAAACAATGAAGGGTTTGAAACGTGACGGAATCAAAGCCAGAAGACAAGGCAGAGGGAAGTAAAAAGCTCCAAGTGCCTTACCTAAGGGACGGCGGTGGCGCCTTCTTGGCTGAACTGCTCTGGCCCCTACCGGCATTGTGGCTTCCACATGCCACCAGAAGAGAAGCCAGAGACAGAGACCTGTTGTAAGTTCAACTGCAGGTCAGCAGAGACGAAAGCAAGCAGAGGCTTGCTCCACACTCAGGACACCAAATGGTGGAGGCGACAGAGGCTACAGCGGTGCCATCTTGGCAGGACTTTGCTGATGGCTACCAGCATTGTGACTCCTGCACAAGTCCAGCAGAGACGCCAGCGACCTGCTGTGCATCCAGCAGCTGCAGAATAGCAGCAGTGAAGGCGAGCAGCGACTCGTTCCACACACGACACAGACCCGAACTGCTGTGTTGGCAGAAGTGGGAGCAGTGCCATCTTGATCAGACTGCGCCGACAGCAACCGGCATTTTGGCTTCTGCAGGTCACCAACAAGGAAGCCAGGGAGCTCTTTGAAAACCAGCACTGCAGAGCATCAGCGACGGGTGCAAGCAGCAGTTGGATCCACACTCGGCAGAGTCCCCAGGGCCCAGAGGCCTGACCAGAGCCTGCAGCAGTGACTGAGCCCCCCCCCAGAGATTAAGAGCAGCACTCAACAAGACTGTAAATCAACGAGCTGCCCCAGGGAGAGACTACCCAGCACGGCCACAGGGACTCACGGGGTCTGAGACAGTGCGGTTTGTCCTAGCAGAGGTGGGAGTGGGGTCTGCTGTGGGACGTGATAGACACATGGATAAGCAGACAGTCCCTGGCGACATTTGAGTGGGATACACTTGCAGCCCATGGGTCGCAGCAACCTTGTAGAGTCCCCGGGGAGCACCACAGGACATACAGCAGTGGTACCAGGGAAAATTGGACAAAACCAGCCCGCTCTGTGGAAAACGTGGAGTTCCATGTTTACACAGAATAGGGGCAAGGCGACACCCGCGGCTTCTGTAGGCAAGAGAGACACAAGCCCCAGGCCCCCTGCTGGTGACACTTGCCATAGGTATAGAGAGAGACATAAGGACAGCCCAAGTAGAGACCATGGAGACCCACGCTTGCAGTGAGAAGGGCAATAGCAGTACTGGTCGCATGCACAGGTAGTGAGAGGCACCTGGCAAGGGTCCCAATCACTGAAGGAGACCAAGAACTGGGCCTGCAAATGGACATTATACCGAGCAAGTGAGCATACCCATTCAGGAAAGGATATTCACCTTTAAGGCTCACCTAGTAGCAACTATCTACCTCCAGGATAAGAAAACATAAAGGGACAGGGATTAGACATAGGATACCTACAGAGTGAGAGAGAGAGAACTACCAAAAGCAACAAAGGTATAAACATATGAAACGTGAAATCATGAAAAGGAAGAATAGCAAAGAAACAATGAGCCCCCACAATCCCACAACAACAGAAC
>PVJS01045556.1:0-16188 GCA_004027185.1 Glis glis
CACACACACACACATACACACACACACACACACACACACACACACATGCAAATACAAATGTGTACTAGTTCTACATTACAGAAGAGTTTTGGAGTTTAGTTGAGTAATACAGGTCAGCAGCATGGCTCTCCTTCTAGCTCTCATTCGGGGACCTTACCTCCTTCTATCTTGTGGCTATGTAAGCCTTTATTTGGGAACTTATCAAATTTTACATCCAGAGGAGAAAGAGAAAAGCAAGTGGAGGAGGTTCATGAAGAGTTTTATGGGCCAAATCACTTTTGCTCCTGTTCTGTTAGGTAAGAACTCAATCCTATAGTCATCCCCAAAATCAAGAATATCTGACAAAAATAGTCTGGCTGAGGTCCAGAAATAAGGTGAAAATGAATTGTGGTGGATGGCAAGCATTCTTTCCTAGTTAGAAAAGAAGGGAAATACTAGTCACCAGTGTCCCATAGCAATGGCACAGTCCTGCTGGGTAGTCACTGTCATCCTCTGACCAGAGTAGAGAAAGTCTTTTGATTAGTTACAGATTTTACTCTATAGGCTTCTTTGTCTAGTAGTCACAGTGACTTAACTCCATCTGCTGTAGGGTTTTTCCTTAACTGTTATCCTCCATAGAGAGAGCTGACAAGGGGCTGTCATTTGGGGCTTTTTATCATCCATTGCCCATTTCCTGCTCACATTTGTGTGTGGGGGGGTGCTGGGGATTGAACACAGAGCATTTTATCTCTGAGACAAACCCCTATCCCTATTTTATTTTTATTTTTGAAACGGTTTTCCTAAGTTACCACTCGCTGGTCCTGGACCTGTGTTCCTTGTGTCAGCTTCCCAAGTACTGGAATTACATGTGTCACCATAGCCAGCTATAAAAGGTCATTTTAATGTTAAAAAAATGAAAGAAATTTTAGATCATTCTCCCCATTTCCTTAGAAACATAAAATATTCAAAAATTAATAAACTTCTAATGACTGATTTTGGTTATTTTATTGTATAAAACATTTTTGCATTCTTTTCTTATAATACCTTATTATTCATGCAGGGAAAGCACTAAATTCTGGCTCATAGTTTGATGAAAACATTGTATTGTTTTGGTTTTTTGTGTTGTCACACTTTTTTATTTATTCTTAAAACACAGCTCCATATGTTGATATATATGTCTGACATTATTTCTAATTAGTCTTGCATTTGTTTTAAGTTATCTTCAACCTTAGTTATTTTAGGTATACACTATTCATATTTAAATATTTGAAGATCTTCTTTGTTTTTAAAACTTTTATTATTTTCTAGCTTTATCACATGTCAGAAACTGTGATGTCATTTTTTCTTTATTTTTTATTTTTTATACTTTTTATACATTATATAAATATATGTATGAGTATTTTTTGAAAACATGTTGTGACTTCTGAAAAGATTTTTTCTTAGTATATTCCATGCCAAATAAAATATGATCATTAGGTTGGCTTTATTAGTTGTATAACTAAAATGCTCTGTATTCTTTTTTAATCTATCTTGGACTAATAAATTATGAACTGTTCTCTTCTATGCTTTGCTTTTGTTAAATTCTCTATTTTCATATTATTTGCTATGACTTAATGTTTTATTATTTGCTATAGCTCCCATACATTTTTAAATTTATTAATATTATAAAATGCTATAATTTATTTACTTTTCATTAATTTCTTTATTCACTATTAAATAGTAATACTTCAGTTACATATGAGATTTAAAAGAAAGATTTATTTAAAGTTTATTTTAAGGATTTTATTCTACCTTTTCTCCAATAAATGATAGACAGTTGAATTTTGCTTCATGATTCAGTCTGAAAACTTTTGTCATCATATAATTATAACTAATAGATTCAATCTTCTGCCTTCTGATTTAATGTTTTCCATTTTTTAGCTTGATTTTTACTTGTTTTTTAATTTATTCTTGTATGGACTGTATTTTCTTTGAATGGTCAGGTGAATAAATAATTATTTTCTGATTTCCAATAGAAAATTTTCAGACTCATATTTAACTTCTTTTTAATCTGTGCAATTGTCATTTATGCTCCTATTTGGGGTTTTCAATCACTTTTTAAATTTGGCATTACCTTTTCTGTCTCCATGAAGTATTTAGTATTTCAAGATTCTAATTCATCATTTACAATTTGCTCTAAGTTTCTTGGTATGACATTTTTTTCAATTATAGTTTCAAAAACAATTATGTATGTTCCAAAATTTCCTAGTTTTCCTTGCAATACCTTCATTTCATAGAAAGGAATGTATTTTCTTTCTACAATGTAATCTTATAGAAGATACACAGATTTTACCTTGTTTTCTCTCCTTATTTTATTTATCTTTTTCTTTGTGTATTGAATAATCTGCTCTATTGAGATTTTCTATAACACATTATATGGGTCAGGAAGGGAAAAGTAAGAATAGTTCCATTACTTGGTTTGAACCATATCACTTCAGAAATGCAGCAATACAAAAATGAATGAGAACCAAATTCTCCCAAGCAGGGAACTTTCTTTTTGCTATACACTTTTTGCCTGTGCAGGATCCAGCAGCCTAGAATTATCACAAGCAAAATACTAGTTGTCCTCAATAGGTACAGCCATCAATGTCGAATATACATGGGTATAATCATTACTTAGTATGATCTCTAACATCTGATGAGTGTTCCAGAGCTGCTGGTGGCATTCTAATGCATCCCCCAACACCTTGCTCCCACATCTCCTCCCCATAAACATACTGGGAACACCATCATATCTAGCTGTCATCCTTCCAAGTAAGGTAGTTGAGTTTTAGTTGGAATCTGACCCACTTTCCCAATAAGAACATGGTCTTATGGGTTGTGTAAGGTCTTTCTTCATTCCACTCACATTTTTACTAACTCTTGTAGTATTCTATATTACTTCAAGTGTATAGAATATGGATATCATTGTTTCCTAGTTTTTAGATGTGATGCAAATTTCCCCAATAACTAAAGAAAACAGTATGTACTTAAAATATGCTCTCACCCCCAAAGGAAAATTTATTTTAGCCTTATATCTTTTTTTTTTTCTATGTGTGGCAAAGATATATAGTACTTAGGGGGATCCACTTTATTTGTTGTATGACCCTGTCTCTATGCCAGGTACAAACCATAAGTCTCTCAAAATGCCATCCTACTGCCTGAAGCAACCTCTTCTAACTTTCTGAATAGCGTATCTGCTCTAAGACCACAGAGACCTCCCAATGCTACTATTTTCAAAGAGTGATGACTGTAGTCATATTCAGCCCAATTTTTATGAGCCACATCTGCTCCAAAGGCCATTAACACTCCCCCTACAGATTAGGAAAGTTTTGTGAGCCTTGCCAGGATAGGACTTATTTCTTAGCAATAGTGTAGCTTCTGAAGATAGGAAATTATATTAAAAACAATTCTTACTACTTCACACTTGTCCCATTATTTCTACCTCTTAACAGAAGTTTCTTAAAAATCTCTAGAATGTGGAATATATTTTTGACTAATTTATAGTGCTAGTATAGCCTTTTCAATATTCCTTATCTTCTAGTTATGTTTTGCACTTAGCATAGCACTTGGCATATGTTGAGTAATAAAAGCATACTGGTAAATAATCATCATTAATATGTTTACATTTCATGTTAGCTTTAAATTGAAGTGTGCGTGATAATATGGTGAGATGTGAAGAATTCAGATCTATTCTTAAGAGCAGATGTTCATGACCCTGCTGTAGTACAGTGAGATTGCATATAATTCAAAGGTTGTAGTTTTAAAGTAGCTCATAGTTTGAAAAGAGTATATAGTTCAAATTGTTTTTGAAAGAATCCTTAATCACCTCTGATCTCTAGAAACTACAAAAAGACTCACATTCAGTTTATATTAGCTTATTTTACTTTGCCTTTGGACTTCTTTTGTGGAGGGATAGTTTTAGTTTGAGTCATTTGAAAAGTGGCTCAAAATGGAATTTAGGGATAATGATAGGATTATTTGTCTTCCCTTAACTCAATTCATAGTAAAATTAAATACATAAAATACACATATAAGGAACTTTCTAGTATTTTTGATAGGAATTAAAGACTATCCTTACTGTATACTTTTTAAAACAGCCTGATTGAGATATCAAATTATTTTTAAAGGCATTAAAGATTTAACAAGATCATAAAGAATAATAGATCAAAATTAAGTGAAAACTAAACTTAGGATGCTATACCTAGCACTCAAAAAGTTCTTACTGTAATGAAATTTAAAGATAAAAGAATCTTACACTTGAATTTCAATTAAGGGAAAATTGGATATTAACAGTGTCAAGCCCCTTGCTGAAATAACCAAAAGTCCTTTCTGGAGGAAGATAAATACCTTCATCATATGTCTCAAATAATTCATATATATAATTCTTTTTAATTTAATTTTCAATAGCAAAGATAGCCTGGAATTCTAGCAGGGAGAAAACGCCATTAGCGAAACCCAGAAGAAAAATATGCAGCAAAAGCAAACCAGTAACGACTGCAGATAAGAGAATTATCAGATGTAGGTTATGAAAATCTAGGCTTATTATATTGTAAGAAATGAAATCTTTAAAATGTTGGCAGGGAACCAGAATCTATTGAAAATAATATAGCAAAATTTAAAAGTACCACCAACAACACAACAATAAATAAGGTTTATGAACAGGTTTACAAATACTTGTAAAGTTAAAAAGTGACTTGAGGATTTGGAAGATAAGTTAGAAGAAACTATCCAGATAATGATGCAGAGAAGCAGAAAAAGAACATATAGAGTAAAATGTAAAAAGTGCAAAGAAAATGAGATGGTATAATGCAAAATTCTTGTATTTATAAGAAGAAAGGAGAGAACACCTTGCTCCCACAGCTCCTCCCCATACACATATTGGGAACACCATCTAATCGAGCCTTCATCTTTCCAAGTAGAAATAGGGAAAGAGAAATGTTTGGACTTACGATGACTGAGAATTTTCCATCATTACCCAAATAAATCCACAGATTCATGAATACTAACAAAATCCAAAAGGAATATATACATAGGATAATGTAGGCTGTGCTACAGTAACATATTAAATCCATATGTTAAGAATTAATGACTCCAAATTCTATTTCCCACTTATTGTTGAATGAGAGGAAGTGTGTGGTCCTGTTCCACACAGACACCTGGGGAATGTTTCTGCATAAAACTCCATCATTGTGCAGCTGTATCAAATAAAGAAGAAAGGAGACAGGGAAGTTTAGTGGAGCCAAATGCAATATTTATTGAATACAAAAGTTGTAACTCTTCTGGGGATCCAATGCAATATTTGGTAAGTATTAATGTTTTAACTGCTCATATTTTTTCTAAGAAAACATAATAACCACTAACAAAAAAAATAACTCCAAAGCATCTGGGGAAAAAAAATCTCTTCAAAAGTACAATTACATTGACAAGTGACGTCTTAAGTGCAATAACAAAGGAATTGGCACTCTATCTTTATGTGCAGGAAAAAATAAATAACTGCCAAGCAAGTGTTTACTCAGTGAAATTCACTGAAGAATGACAGCTTAATCATGCCACAATATTGACTTCTATAGATGCAATTAAAAGTAGTGAGAACTTACGGGGAACCTCTCCCCAATGACACTTTAATACATGTACCAGGTCTTTATGACTCTTCCTTTCTTTTTACAATTTACTTGAAGCATATGAAAATAAAAATGCATCTGTGTTGACACAAATTGTACCACTTTTGATGCTGTATTAAGAACACTATCATTTTGTGCACATTTCTACATATATATGTATACACATACATATATAAAACACATACACACACTTAAAGAACTTTCAAGTCTTTTCCTTTGTTCCTGTTTATTATTTTGTTGATTTCCCTTTTATATACTTTATAGCTTCTCCTAACATTAATTGGAAGCTTAATGGAACCATTTCCATCAGACTAGATCATCTTGCAGGGTTTATATTTCTGTAACATGATGTTTACTTTCCTCATTTATATAATTAACTTAGATGAAATGCTTACACAGTACTGTGGAGATGTTATGGATTAATTACTTACTTAATAGTAAGAGTGTCATATGAATTTTAAACACACCAATTATCACTTTTCACATAGCTGTAATTGTACTGAAAGTATATAAGGAAAATATGAAGTTGTCACATTAAAATACTACATAATATAGAAGACAATAGTAATAATAACAATACAATTTTATTCAATTTTTTTGTGTGTGTGAGCTGCTCACTACTGCACTGAAGTCCATATGAACAGCAAAGGAGAAAATCCCTGAGCACTGTTTCCATGTTACTCTGAGTCTCTAAAGGAATCAAATGGTATACTTTCTCACGTGACACTATCACATATCTTTGAAGTCTGAAAGAAAGAAACAGACAAAAATATGTCAACATGTTTCTATTATAGACCTGAGTAAATTCTTAAATTGTTATTTTTTCATTTGTAAAAAAAAGCAAGCCGGGCATGGTGGCGCACGCTTGTAATCCCAGTACTTTGGGAGGCAGAGACCGGAGGATCCGGGTTCGCAGCCAGCCTCAGCTCTCTCTCTCTCTCTCTCCCTCCTTCTCTCTCTTTCTCTCTCTCTCTCTTTCTGCCTAGTGAGGCCCTCTGCAACTTCGTGAGACCCGGTTTCAAAATAAAGTATAAAAAAATAGTGCCAGGGGTGTAGCGCGAAGGTAGAACGCCCCTGGGTTCAATCCCCGGTACCGCAAAAAAAAAAAAAAAGCAGAATGTGTTTTTAACAAACAAAAATCATGCATTTTAAGAATAATGCACTTAATTCTTTGTATCATAACTTTATAAACTTGAGTTTCTAAATTTTTGAATAACCATATTGTGTGTTAGGAAACATGAAACTGATTTTCTAACCATGACATGATTCCTCAACATTTTATAATTACAATAACAGTTTGAATACCATAGATGTTTTTCAGATTTTTGCATAATTTCAATAATATTATCCAACAGAGAATTCAAAGGGAATCCATTTGTGTTAGTGTCTTCCATGGATTATTCATTTGCTTTTGAACAGGATATATATAGTCACAATGCAAAGTATTAAAATTAATGATATGTATAACACTTGGGAGAAAAGTCTATTCCAAAACAATGGATGACTTCATTAAATGTGAATAATGGTTGTATTTATGTAGGAGGTTAAAATGTGTTTTGCTTTTATTGAATGTTTTTCTCTTACAAGCATAGTCTATTGTCTTTTAACTACTTTTTTTGTAAAGTTAATATATATTAATTATAAGACTGAGGCCCTTGCAGTTGAACTCATAGTGATGATTTGTGTTGTGAAACATAAGTAAAATACAATCAATGCCTTCAATTTATTTGAAAACCAAATTTGAAGGCCAGGCGTGGTGGCGCACGCTTGTAATCCCAGTACTTTGGGAGGCGGAGACCAGAGGATCCGGGTTTGTGGCCAGCCTCAGCTCTCGCTCTCTCTCTCTCTCTCTCTCTCTCCCTGTCTCTCTCTCTCTCTCTACTTAGTGAGGCCCTCCGCAACTTCGTGAGACCCGGTTTCAAAATAAAGTATAAAAAATAGGGCCGGGGTTGTAGCGCAGAGGTAGAACGCCCCTGGGTTCAATCCCCGGTACCGCAAAAAAAAAAAAAAAAAGAAAACCAAATTTGAGCAGTTTGAATCTGTAAGTACAGCCAAATAAAGGTAACATCCCTACAGCGGTGTTATTCCATTGATATGTCTTTTGACATTCCCCCGGACCCTCATTTTTATTACTCTAACATGTTTTTTAAAAAGAATGCTTAATGCAAATAGGAGTTTGTCAATCCTCTCAAAGAGGGGATTTACAGTAAATCTTATCTAGGACATTTAAGGAATAGGTGTTATTAAATAAAATATCCCCATAATTGTATCTGTCTAGTAATTTTGCTTTGAAGTGGATCTTTTTCTCTGGGTGTCTAGCTCCTATCTCTCTCTCTTTCTCTCTCTCTCTTTCTCTCTTTGTGTGTGTATGTGGTGCTGGGGATTGAACCTGGGGCATTCTACCTCCGAGCTACACCTCTCGACTGATTTTTTTTTTAATTTGGAAACAGAGTCTTGTTAAGTTTCTGAGAGCCTCACTAAGTTTCTGAGGTTGACTTTGAAACTGCAATCCTCCTGTTTCAGCCTCCCAATACTAGGATTACAGGCACGTGCCACCATGTCCAGCTAATGAGCTCTTTTGATGTCCACTTTTGTCTGTATCACTGAAAGTAAAATTGTGTAACATTGTTTTTTGTTTTGTAAATTTGCTTCTCTTGAGTTCTGCTATTAATGTGATTTTTTAATTTCACAAGTACCACATTTTTGTCATCAATTTTTAGGACATAATGAAAGTCCAATTTCATCACTGAAAATGGTTCTATTGAAATCCTGCATCCTTTATAGACAAGTAAACTACCATTTCAGATCTACGTAAAATGTTAGGGAAAATGTGGAAATATTGTTCCCAGAGGCAGAAACATAATTACATTTCTTTCTAGTCATCTACTGTTTTAGTAATTTTACCAAAATAAAAAGAATATATTTTATATGGTATAATTTCATTTCTATTATCTACAATAGCTCACAGTAATCTTTGTTTCTTCTCAAAACCATCTTTTAGCCAATTTGTTATAGAAACATATCAAAAATATGTCGTTTTTCCCCATAATTATAAAAAGAACTCAGTTTGGGTATTCAGCATTAGCAATGGCTTGGGAAAACACTGATCTTGGTGAGAAGAATCTCATGGTATGGACCTCTCTCGTATTTGTCCCTGTTTACATGGCTAGTCTTTTTGTGGTCACATTGCAGAAGCATGACATAGTCTAGGATTAAAAATGGCTGACGTTTACAGGTCATTTTACCTTATCTTTGTGATTACTGAGTAGCTCCTCTGAGGCAGACACTTTCCATTGGGCTCTAACTTGTAAATCTCCATATGCTTTGTGTCTATCACCATGCCTCCTTCCCAGACTTTGTTGACATCTATGATATTTTGGTCTTATTTCTCTCAGGACCCTGAATACCAGGACAATCCACCAGTAACTTTCCAGAAGTCATGTAAACCCATTCTTTGAGTCACTTCTTCCCCAAATACTCTTAGTATATCTTAATGTTTTTTTTTTCCTTTCCTCAGTGCACAGTTCCATTAGGAAGTAGCACTGGTTCTCTTTATGAAATGATCAAGGAAATATTGATCATGTATATTGATGGCAATTGTCCAGCCTTTTCTTCAGTTAGTAGGCTCTAGTTATCTGAAAGTGCTTAGATCTGCAAGGTGGGTGAAGAATTATAATTTTCTCTTTGGTTCACTGATGTCTGCTGCCTTTTTTTTTTTTTGCCAGTTTGTGGTTTTTCCTAGTTATGCAAGTGAATATCACCTCAGATGGCTGACGTCTCTCTCACATCTTGGAACACGGTGGCATATCTAGTAAACCATCACCATAAATTTCTGTATTTCAAGCCACTTTGACTGCCCCTCTGGTCATGATGCTTATTATAGTGATTAAGGCTAAGTTATCCCTGACTGATGAGTAGCACCACATGACCAAAGCCATCCTGGAATTCTATCAGCCCCAATGATTATAGGGAATTGGCAACATCTCTAGCTCTTAACCCTGGTTTCTAAATATCAGATACCCTGTAGTCTTCCATGATGCCAATAGTCTCAACACTGAGTTTCTCATTGTTTTGATGAAAGGAATTTCCTATATGCTCTTTTCAGGACTTTGTAGTGATGCTCTCCATCCTTATAATTAATTCATTCTAACATTTCTACATCTCCGCATTTCTCTCACCATATCCTTAAACCTTGCAGCTCTTCTAATTTGCCATAGATTATCATCATATATAAGCTTCAAGAAATCATTACAGTGGCATATTCAGACCAGCTCCAGATGTTCCTACAGCACAGAAGTAGGAAAGTGCTTTTTAAAAACATTATTAAAATTTTAATTGATGTATATGTAATTGTGTATATTTATAGGGCACAATATGACATTTCAATACATGTATCCAATGTCTTATCATCCGACTAGGGTAGTCGATATGTTTGTCATTTTAAACCTATGTCATTTCTTTACTGAGTGCATTAAAATCATCTCTTCCAGCTACTTTGAAATATTCAATTAATTCCTGTCAGCCACAGTTATTCTACTATGCCATAGAATATTAAAAGTTATTCCTTCAATTTAGCTGCACCTTTATACTCTTTAACAATCCTTTCTCTATCCCTCTCTCCCCTATACCCTCAACAAGCTGCAATAACCACTATTCTACTCCCTACTTCATTGAGATCAACCTTTTAGCTTCCATATGTGAGAATGTGTATGTATTTGTGTCTGTGGTTGACTAATTTGACTTAATATAATGTCCCCCAGCTCCATCCATGTTGCTGCAAATGACATAATTGTATTTTTATGCCAGAATAGTATTCCATAGTATACATACACTACTTTTTCTTTATTCACTTACCACTTGGTGGACACTCTGGTTGAATCCATGTCTTGGCTATTATGAATGGTACCCAGAACTTGAGAGTACATATATCTCTTCAACCTACTGATTTCATTTTCTTCAGCTATATACCCATTAATGGGGTTTCTGGATCATATGGTAGTTCTATTTTCAATTTTTGAGAAACCCCATACTGTTTTCTATAATGACTATACTACTTTATATACCTAACAACAGTGTTCAAGGGTTCCCTTTTCTCCATCTCCTAGTAAACACTTGTCTTTTATCTTTTTAATAAGAGCCATTCTAACAGATGTGAGGTGATACCTCATTGTGGTTTTAATTTTCATTTCTTTGATTATTAGTGACGTCAAGCATCTTTCATGTAGTTGTTGGCCATGTGTATGTCTTCTTTTGAGTAATGTCCAGGTCATTCATCCATTTTTAAATCAGATTTTTGTTAAGTTGTTTGATTTCTTTATATATTCTAGAAATTAATCATTTCTTGGATGAATAATTTACATATATTTTTTACCCATTCCATAGGCTGTCTCTTCACGCTGTTGATTGTTTCCTTAGCTGTTCAAGAGGTTTCCATTTTGATATAATTCAATTTGTCAATTTTTACTTTTGTTACCTCTGCTTTTAGAGTCATATCCAAATAATATTTGTGTTGATCAATCTCCTTAAGCATTTCCCCTATTTTTTCTTTTGGTGGGTTCATAGTTTCTGGTCTTGCATTTAAGTGATTGGTCCATTTTGAGTTTAGTTTTATATATAGTGAGAGACAGGTATCTAGCTTCTTTCTCTTGCCTATAGATATCCAGTTTCCCCAGTACCATTCTTTCAATATCCTTTCTTCAGTATAAGTTCCTGGTGCTTTTGTTCAAAATCAGTTGGCTATAAATACATGAATTTATGTCTGGATTCTCTATTCTGTTCCATTGATCTACATATCTTTTTTTTATGCTAGCACCATGCTGTTTAGGTTATTAGTGCCACTCAGTAGATTTTGAAGTTAGGTATTGTAATATCTCCAGCTTCATTCTTAATGTTCAGGATTTCTTTGTCTTTTCAGGATGTTTTGTGGTTCCATGCAAGATTTAGGGCTTTTTCCCTATGTCTGTGAAGAATGTCATTAATGTCTTGACAGGAATTGCATGTATAGTTGCTTTGGATAGTGCCTTGGTCAGCATTCTCACTGCTGGAATCCAAAAGAAATGGCAGCTCAGCTTAGAGGAAGGAAGATTTATTTGCTCATTAGTTTTTGGAGATTTCAGAGGTTAATTCCATGTCAGGTTGGATCTGCAGAGCTCAGGGCATAGCATATAGCAGTGGGAAGCAGAGAGAGAGAGAGAGAGACAGAGAGACAGAGAGACAGAGAGACAGAGAGAGAGAGAGATCAAGAGCTCTGCTCTCATATCATGAAAGCCAAAAGCAGAGAGCAAGCAAACAAGCAAGGGTATTCAAAGACAAAAGCACAGTCCCTAAGGCCACACCCCAGGGACCCATCTTCAACCACACCCTACCCACCTAGGTTACCACACAATAAATCCATCACAATGGATTTTCCTACTGATGATATTACAACCCTCATGTCTTAATTATATCAACTCTGAATATTAATACATGAACTCTTCAGGGGACTTTCTATATCTAACCAAAACAGATAGTAATGACATATTAACAATTCTTCTAACCCATGAATGTGATGTGTCTTTCATTTTTTAACGTTCTCTTTCATTTCTTATATATATAGCCCTTATTATGTTGAGGTACATTCATTCTATACATAATATTTTGGGGTTTTATCATTAAGTAATGTTGGATTGTATTGAATGCTTGCATACCTGGAGTAAACCTCACTTGATCAAAATGTACAATCTTTTTGTGTGATATTGACTTTGATTCCTTTGTATTTTGTTGATAATTTTTGGATCTAGATTTATCAGGTATATTGGTCTGCAGTTTGTTTTGTTGTTATTATTGTGCACTTGTCTGCTTTTGCTATCAGAGTAATGCTGGCTTTGTAGAGGTAGAATGAGTTTGGAAAAGTTCCCTCCCTTTCAATATTTTGTAATATCTTGACAAGAATTGGTGTTAGTTCTTCTTTAAAGGTTTGATAGTATTCAGTAGTGAAGCCTTCCACTCCTTGCAATAAGTGTATTCCTGCTTGTTTTTGGTTTCTGTTGGCATTGTATATCTTTTCTGTCCCTTCGCTTTCAGTCTATCTGTGTCATTTCTGGAGAAATGAGTTTCTTGTAGGCAGCATATTATTGAGTGCAGTTTTTGTTTATTAATCCATTCAGTCATTCCTAACTTTTGATTGGGAGACTTAATTTGTTACAGTCAAGGTTATTACTGAAAAAAAAGACATGCTCCTGTCATTTTGTTAAATTTTCTCTGGTTATTTGTTTATCCTTTGTTCCTTCCCCTCGTCTTCATACTAGTGGTTTGATGGTATTCTGTATAGATAGGCTTTGATGCTCTTCTCTTTCTCTTTTGTGGATCTTCTTTACTATTGAGTTTTGTACTGTCATGTGTTTTCATGATAGTAGCTATCATTTTTCACTCCTAGTATTGGGCTCCTGGGGAAGTATTATACTTAAAAATATTTTTTCACCTATGCAACCTTTTATTCTTGTTCCTACTTCAAATCCCCAAGACAAACACCCACATATGTTTCTCTGGTTTTCAATGTGCATTAGCAAGGTCATGTAGTTTTTTTTTTTCAATAAGAAGGTAAATTTCTTCTTTAGCCAAAGCTGTAACGTTTTACTCAAGGTAATTCATGACCTGACCTATTTATTGGCCTGGAGGAAAGGAGGACAGGCAGAGTCCACCTCTGAGTCAAATAAACATTCCACTGTGGGACACATTACCAGGCAAGGTCACTTTAGGGTATACAGATACAGAGATTTTATTAAACTCTACTTGAGAGAGAGAGAGAGAGAGAGAGAGAGAGAGAGAGAGAGAGTTATTTCTGCTAATGTAGAGGGTTCAAACAAACCTAGAACTTGTGATTCTCAGGCCTGTCCCCCAAAAAAAGTCCCATCATAGGTCTCAGGATCCAAATATTTCCTATTGGACACATGAATTTGGCATAGGGATATATGTCAGAGGAGTATATTCATTATTCCTTTTATTCTTCTGCTGCCATTAATAGACTTCTAAATCAGCTTAGTTGTCCTTTCCTTTGTAGGAGATAAAGACCTTTGTAGGTGCTTTCTTTGAAGTCTTATTTCCTAGGTTTCCTGAAGTGGACAGATGGTTTTACCTAAGCATGGTATTCTCCATTTCTAAGTCTTTTATTAATTTCTCCAAGGCTAACCAGACCCAGAGTTATTACAAGTGTCATTGTCCCTATATCATTCTAGTATATAACATTCTAGTATATAAATTCTAGTATATACTTATGCTGGTGATAACAGCATAAGTAGGTGTGTTGTCATCTACCCACACAGCATCCCAATCTGTCCTTGAGATTTTCTTAGTAATGGGATACCATTATTGAAAGGGTTAACACTTATATGCCATCAGCAATAGGGTCCCATTGAAAAGCAAGTTTTTGCTGGACACAAACTTAAACACTGATTCAAAGGAACATGAAAGAACAACTAAGAAGAGTGAAATGAAAGAGGAAAGGTCAGTGCAAGGTGCATTACTGAGGTGCATGCACATTAGGTAGCAGAGTCATTGTTCTGCAGGAGCCTCAAGATGGGCCATAGAACACAATCTCAAAAGGTGGTAAAATATTGCATTTGTGGTTTCCACTTTTTATGACCTAGAGGAAAATTAACTGCTCAAATATTACTTGACGTTTTCTAAAGGATAACCTTTATTTCTATCATGCTCAAAAAAGGGAACTTACTGTGTCTGTGATATTCAATTTCATGATGGTTTCCCCAAGCAGTTCCATCCAAACTTGAATTTTAGTTACAAATAAAGCTAGAACATTTCACTGTGAGTCCACAATAACTCAGACAACTTCATTTATTAACTGGGCTGGATTCAGGACATAATGCAAGTTTTAACAGTGATTAAAGAAAGATACAATCATATATAGAGCCTCAATCAGAGTCCTCAATAAATGATTTACTATTAAATGTATTCCAACAAATAAGCATATTCCCTTTACACCAAGAGAAAATATAGATTCATTCAGTAATGACTTAATTGAAGCTGTTTTCTGTTATGCTTTAGAAATTAAAATTTTTAAGCTGGCGTGGTGGCGCACGCTTGTAATCCCAGTACTTTGGGAGGCGGAGACCGGAGGATCTGGGTTCGCGGCCAGCCTCAGCTCTCTCTCTCTCTCTCTCTCTCTCTCTCTCTCTCTACTTAGTGAGGCCCTCCACAACTTCGTGAGAATCGGTTTCAAAATAAAGTATAAAAAATAGGGCCGGGGTGTAGCTCGGAGGTAGAACACCCCTGGGTTCAATCCCCGGTACCGCAAAAAAAAAATTAAAATTTTTATTTTCTAATATTCAATGACATTATTATTTATTCATTGAAAATGCTCCTCAAGATATTGGCATCAAGCTGGGTGTGGTGATGCATGCCTGTAATTCCAAAACTTGTGAGGCTAAGACAGGAGGATTGCAGGTTTGAAACCAGCCTCAGCAAGTTAGTGAGGCTCTCAGCAACTTAGCAAGACCCTGTTTACAAATAGTAAATAAAATAGGGCTGGGGGTGTAGCTCGGAGGTAGAATGTCCCTGGGTTCAATCCCCAGCAACAAAAAAGAAGAAATTGGCATCAATATTTTGTGATAATCAAATCACCCCAAATGTTTATGTTCATAAGTCTATAAGCCTTTGATGATATTATCTCTGAAAAGATTTATTTCAGTCGACAATGTTAATATTAAAAAGGATTAGATTTGCCGGGCGTGGTGGTGCACACTTGTAATTCCAGTACTTGGGAGGCTGAGACAGGAGGGTCGCAGGTTCATGGCCAGCCTCAGCTACTTAGTGAGGCCCTCTGCAACTTAGTAAGACCCTGTATCAAAATAAAGGATAAAAAATAGGGCTGGAGGTGTAGCTGGGAGGTAGAAGGCCCCGGGGTTCAATCCCCAGTACTGCAAAAAAAAAAAAAAAGGATTACATAAGGATTAGATTTAATCCAAACCCTCATCTTGCTCAGTTCAAATGATCAGTACTTATTGTCCCATGCTGCAACCCAGTCTGGTGTTAGACAATATGAAGTGAAGAAATTTTCCCAAACTCTTATTAGATCTATTTTTATATAACTCCCATACTAGACCTTATCAAATTTTCTTTTTTTTTAACTTCTTTTTTTATGTTTTTATTGGTGCATTGTAGTCTCACATCACAATGAGTATCAGTTTGGTGTTAACATACATGCACACAGCTCTTGGTGTCCCTCCCCCCCCGCCTCTTCCCCGCCTCCCCCTCACATGTAGCACTGAGAATGATGTTGGTATAATCTCATATGTACACATTGTTTATGACAGTAATTCCATAGATTCACTACTTTCTTACCCTTCCCCTTCCCTTGTACCACTTCCCTTGCACCACTGAGGGTTCTCCATTGTCATTGGAGTCCCTTTTGTGTCCCCACTACTCCCTAAGTTGCGCATATTAATGAAAACATATGACCCTTCATTTTTTGTGATTGGCTAATCTCACTTAACATAATGTTCTCCAGATCTTTCCATTTTCTTGCAAATGCTGTTATTTTGTTCTTCTTTACTGCTGAGTAGAATTCCATTGT
>PVJS01045557.1:0-16187 GCA_004027185.1 Glis glis
CCGATCTTGAGGCCCTCCGCAACTTCGTGAGACCCGGTTTAAAAATAAAGTATAAAAAATAGGGCCAGGGGTGTAGCGCGGAGGTAGACTGACCCGGGTTCAATCCCCAGTACCACACAAAAAATAAAAAAATAAAAAAAGTCCAACGCCGGGCGTGGTGGCGCACGCTTGTAATCCCATTACTTGGGAGGCTGAGACCGGAGGATCTGGGTTAGCGGCCAGCCTCAGCTACTTAGTGAGGCCCTCCTCAACTTAGTGAGATCCTGTTTCAAAATAAAGAATAAAAATAGGGCCAGGGGTGTAGCTCGGAGGTAGAATGCCCCTGGGTTCCATCCCCAGTACCGCAAAAAAAAAAAAAGGCGTGGTGGTGCACACCTATAATCCCAGTACTTGGAAGGCTGAGATAGGAGGATCACAGGTTCAAGTACAACCTCAGCAAATAGTGAGACTCATCAACCTAGTGAGACTCTGTTTCAAAATAAAAATAAGATAAAGCTGGGGATATAGCTCGGAGGTAGAATGCCCCTGAGTTCAATCCCTAGTATCACCAAAAAAAAAAGTCCAAATATCCAAGAGTCCCTAACTCAGACTGCAAAATAATTACCAGGTAAAAAATAACTAATGGTGGAGGTGTAGCTCAGTTGTACAGAGCTTGCCTAACACAGAGAAGGTCCTGGGCTGGATCCCCAGCACCAAAGGGAAAAAAAAAAATTCAGCTCATACATGAAGACAACTAAGGAAAAGTAGGACTACCTGGGCCCGTAGGACTCAGGAGCAATGAGTCCCTTGTGTATGTGTGTGGAGGGGGAGAGTATGGGATTGAATTCAGGGTGCTCTGCCACTGAGCTATATGCCCAGACCTTTTTACTTTTTATTTTGAGACAGGGTCTTGCTAAGTTGCTGAGGCTGGCTTCTAACTTGTGATTCTCCTGCCTCAGCCTCCCAAGTTGTTAGGATGCAATAATTCCTTTCTGACCAATAAATATAAGTGCCATTTAGCTCCTCCCTTTCTGGAAAGGGAATAGAAGGAGAAAAGGAAAACTTGTTGAAGGGGCTTAAGTGAAATTCAGGCAGAATAAACTCACCAGAATAAAGAGCTCACTATTTGTGATGTTGAGGAAGATGCAGTTGGCTCCCAGGGCTTTCTTGAACTCTTTATGAACATTTTCATTGGAGCAGCTGCAGGGAAGAGTAAAGTACTCAGAGGGCAGAGAACAATGATAGATTCATGGGAAAAAGAGCAGGGCAGAGAGTATAAGAAGAACGAGGGACCACAGTTAAAGAAAGACCAGAGGAACTACAGAGAAGACTGAAAAGGGGGAGTGGGACCTGGGAGAAATAAGGACAGAGCTGAGGGCTGCAAAGAGGGACCCCCATTCCCAGCCTCTCCAATACTCACGCCTCTCTCAGATCCTCAGGCACAGCCATGGTAACCTTGAAGAAGCTGCCTTTGGTTGCAAGGGGATTGGGATTAACTGGCCGAAGTCGCTCCAGGGTAACAATCTCATTGTAAGTGGCATCGCAAGCAGCATATTCAATGACATAGAACTAGAAAAGGGGGAAAAAAGGAGAAATTGTGGATGAGTAAACATCCATCTCCTACCTTCCCATGAATAAAACACTGGTTTCAAAAGTTCTACAAAGGCCTTTACGATCACTCACATCTCCCTTCATCATCCGCACCCTGGCCAGCCACCAGCCACAAGGTTCCTGTTCGTTGGCTCGAGAATAAACCTGAGGAAAGTTGGAAACCAAAGAAACACTGAAGACCATCCAAAAACATCAAAAATAGAATAAGCATTAACTTAGGATGCATCTTAAACCATGGATAAGAAAAATCAGAGGAAGGAGTTACTAACTAAAACTCAGAAGGCAATGGTGTTTTTTGTTTTGTTTCTGGTTTTTGGTAGTGGGGATTGAACTCAGGGGCATTCTACCTCTAAGCTACACCCCCACTCATTTTTAATTTTTTGCTTTTGAAATAGGGTCTCACTAGGTTTCCGAAAGTCTCCCTAACAGGCCAATCTTGAACCTGCAATCCTCCTGTCTCAGCCTCCCAAGTACTAGGTTTACAGGCATGTGCCACCACGCCCAGCTAACAATGTTTTTAAGTTTTATTTTATGATTACTTTTTTTTTGGTACTGGGGATTGAACCCAGAGGCATTCTACCTCCAAGCTACACCCCCAGTCTAATTTGTTTTTCTTATTTGGAAACAGGGTTTCACTAAGTTGTTGAGAGCCTCGCTAAGTTGTCAACGCTGGCTTTGACCTACAATCCTCCTGTCTCAGCCTCCCAAGTACTGGGATTACAAGAGTACACCACCACACCAGGATAGGATTACATTTATTTATTTATTTATATTTATTTATTTATTTTGCGGTACCGGGGATTCAACCCAGGGGCATTTTACCTCCGAGCTACACCCCCAGCCCTATTTTTTATACTTTATTTTGAAACCAGGTCTCATGAAGTTGCGGAGGGCCTCACTAAGTAGCTGAGGCTGGCTGCAAACCCGGATCCTCTGGTCTCTGCCTCCCAAGTACTGGGATTACAAGCGTGCGCCACCATGCTGGCATGATTACTTATTTGAAAGATGGGGTCTTACTATGTTGCCCAGGCTGGGCCTGAACTTCTGAACTCAAACAGTCCTCTTCCCTCAGCCTCTCAAGTTGCTGGAACTATAGGCCACACCAACACACCCAACAGCAGTGGATTCTAGGTGCTATTATCACAAATGGAAAGAGTGAATCCCCTGAACTTGAAGAGCTCCCTGAGCTTGGCTGACCACACCTATGATGGAGCACTCTACTTCCCGATAGGCTATATGGCGGGATGTGGTGGCTCGGCTGACAGAGAAAGGAACAAGAGTCAGAGAAGAGCCAAAGAATCCTGAGAAAAAAGTGTTTATTTGTGTGTGTGTTTATGTGTGTATGTGTGTGGTACTGGGGATTGAACCCAGGGACATTCTTACCTCTGAGCTACACTCCCAGCCATATTTTATTTTTATATTGAAACAGGGTCTGACTGGTTAATGAGTCTCACTACTTGCTGAGGCTGTCCTCAAACCTGCAATCCTCCTGTCTCAGCCTCCCAAGTACTGGGATTACAAGCATGCGCCACACCTGGCTAAAAGTGATGTTTAGAAAAGGGGGGCTCCAAAGCCAGGCGTGGTAGCACACCCAGTACTTGGGAGGCTGAGATAGGAGGATCTGGGTTCGCGGCCAGCCTCAGCTACTTAATGAGGCCCTCCACAACTTAGTGAGACCCTGTTTCAAAATAAAGAATAAAATAGGGCTAGGGGGTATAGCTCAGAGGTATAATGCCCCTAGGTTCCATCCCCAGTACCACAAAAAAAAAAAAAAAAAAAAAAAAAAAGGAGGGCTCCAAGCCGGGCATGGTGGTACACGCTTGTAATCCTAGTACTTGGAAGACTGAAACAGGGAGATGGCAGGTTCATGGCCAGCCTCAACAACTTAGTGAGACCCTGTTTCAAAAAAATAATAGGGCTGGGGGTGAAACTCAGAGGTAGAAAGCCCCTGGGTTCAATCCCCAATACCACAAAAAAGAAAAAAAGAAAAAGAAAAGAGGGGTTCCCCTGCCCTTACCTCCACCTCATCCCCTTCTGTGATCTCCTTATTATAGTCAGCTGGAGGTGGTAGCCGGACATCCCCAAAAGGAATCTGTCTCTCACTCTGCCAGCTGCAAGAGAAACAGTGATATGAAAGCAACTGAGACTGATGTGGTCACCCATTTCTTCAGGAAGGGGTTACTGTCTCAGCTAAGTGACTTCCACCTTCCCTGTTCATTACAGGCTAAACTCCAGGCCCTGCTCCACAGTGGTATCTTCCATCTCTTGCTAGAATCTAGCAAATAACCCCACCCTCACCAAATTCTCAGCCCTTTCCTCTCCTGGAATCCATGTTACCCACCCAAACCCTCGGCTCTCCCCCACCTATTACATGCCTCATAGGACTCAGCTGCCCCCTCTTCTCCACTCTCCTTCTAGGACCTAGTATGCTGGATTCTCTATTCCCAAGGTCTTACTTGTTTTCAAAGAAGATGGTGACGGAGTCTTCATGGACATCCTTCACAAAGCCCTAGAATGGATTTCAGAGAAAAGTAAAAAATATAAAATGACATTTTAGCACCACCTTAGCCATCAGGGGAACAGAGATACTGGAATCCCTTAAACTAGAATTTTAGATGATGCCAAAACAGTATGAAGACAGGGCCAGAAAAGCTGTAGTAGAGAAATAATATGAATGGTGAGATAAAGAAACAATACTGGCATGGAAAGAGATGTGGCAGAATCCAGAAAGAATACAGGATGGGAACTAACCCGTATCATAACAGCCTGCAAACTGGTGGTCTACTCTGGCTCCCACAGGGGCCTCCCTATCTGCCTGCCTCCTGTTGTACTGAGCAGCCTGCCAGAGTTCAATTAAAATACCATCAACATTCAGCAAAGCTAAGAATATCCTATGAGACAGTGTGAGGCTGCCCTGGAACACCTAGAGGACATCAGGAGCTGCCAAGAGAGAGAAGGGTCTAGCTCCCTAATAGTGCAAGAGACCTGAGCAGACCTGGTGGTGCCCTGATGCCTGGGGTTCTTGGAAAATAATCAGAACACTGAAGAAGTTCAAAATAAGGAACACAATTTACAAAAGAAAAAACAAGGACCTAAAAACTGCTCCCCCACTGGCCAGGCGTGGTGGCACATGCTTGTAATTCCAGTACTTGGGAGGCTGAGACAGGAGGATTACAGGTTCTTGGCCAGCCTCAGGAACTTAGTGAGGCCCTCTGCAACTTAGTGAGACCCTATTTCAAAATAAAAAAAGCAGGGCGTGGTGGCACATGCTTGTAATCCCAGTACTTGGGAGGCTGAGACCAGAGGATCCAGGTTCGTGGCCAGCCTCAGCTACTTAGTGAGGCCCTCTGCAACTTAGTGAGACCCTGTTTCAAAATAAAGATTAAAAAATAGGGCTGGGGGCCAGGTGTGGTGGCTCACGCTTGTAATCCCAGTACTTGTGAGGCTGAGACCGGAGGATCCGGGTTCGCGGCCAGCCTCAGCTACTTAGTGAGGCCCTCCGCAACTTCATGAGACCCAGTTTCAAAATAAAGGATAAAAAAATAGGGCCGGGGGTGTAGAATGCCCCTGGGTTCAATCCCTGGTACCGCAAAAAAAAAAAAAAAAATAGGGCTGGGGGTGTAGCCCAGAGGTAGAATGCCCCTGGGTTCAATCCTCAGTACCACAAAAAAACAAGTACTGGGATTAGAGGCATGTGCCACCTCACCCAGTGTCAAAAGTTTATCTTTTGCCAGGCGTGGTGGCACATGTTTGCAATCCCAGTACTTGGGAGGCTGAGACAGGAGTATCGCAGGTTCACGACCAGTCTCAGCTACTTAGTGAGGCACTCCACAACTTAGTGAGACCCTGTTTCAAAATAAAGAATGAAAAATAGGGCTGGGGGTGTAGCTCAGAGGTAGAATGCCCCTGGGTTCAATCCCCAGTACTACAAAAAAAATAAAAAGTTTATCTTTTACCTGTGGATATCCAGTTGTTTTTTTTAACCTGTGGATATTTAGTTTGTTGAAAAGACTGTATCCTTTCTCTGCTGAACTCTTTTCACTTTTGTCAAAAAATTAACATAGAATTACAGAAAGCAAATCGGCAGTTGGGGACTTTGGGGCAACAGCATTATCTTGATTGTGGCAAGTTTCACAATTACATAGGTAAGTCAAAACTTAAACTGCACACTTTAAACATTTGTACTTAGCCGGATACATCCTAAGCTGGATACCTCCATGACAGGAGGATTGTAGGTTGACAGGATCTCACTAAGTTGCTGAGACTAAGTGGCTGAAGCTGGCCTCGAACCTTCAATCCTCCTGTCTCAGCCTCCCAAGTACTACAGGCGTACACCACCACGCCTAGCTGCCTTTTTTGTTTACTTTGAAACAGGGTCTCATGAAGTTGTTGAGGGCCTTGGTAAGTTGCTAAGGCTGGCCTCAAACCTGCAATCCATCCATCTCAGCCTCCCAAGTACTAGGATTATAGGCATGCGCCACCGCCACCATGACTAGCTAATAAGATGTTTTTAAATATTAGGGGTTTTCCCCAGCACCGCCAAAAAACATTTCTTTGTGTGTGTGGTACCCAGGAGCATTCTACCTGTCAGATACACCCCTAGCCTTTTTTGATTTTTTGTTTTGAAACAGGGTCTCGCTGAATTGCCAAGGCTGGCCTCGAACCTGTGATCCTCCTGTCTTAGCCTCCCAAGTACTGGGATCACAAGTGTGTGTCACCACACACATACCAAAAAACATTTCTTACATTAGAGTTTTAGCTGGGCGTGGTGGCGCATACCTGTAATCAGAGTACTTGGGAGGCTGAGACAGGAGGATTGTAGGTTCAAAGCCAGCCTCAGCAACTTAGGCTCTGGCGCACGCTTGTAATCCCAGTACTTTGGGAGGCGGAGACCGGAGGATCCGGGTTCGCGGCCAGCCTCAGCTCGCTCTCTCTCTCTCTCTATCTAGTGAGGCCCTCTGCAACTTCGTGAGACCCGGTTTCAAAATAAAGTATAAAAAATAGGGCCGGGGGTGTAGCGCGGAGGTAGAACGCCCCTGGGTTCAATCCCCGGTACCGCAAAAAATAAATAAATAAATTAATTAATTAATTAATTAAAATAGGACTGGGGGCACAGCCCAGAGATAGAGGCCCCTGGGTTCCATCCCCAGTACCATAAAATAATTAATTAATCAATTAAATAGGGCTGGGGATGTGGCTTGGAGGTAGAATGCCCCTGGGTTCAATCCCCAGAAAAAAACACACACACACACCAAAAAAAGAAAAAAGAAAAAATATGCTTTAGCTGGGGCAAACCTCAGTTGTAAAGTGCATGATTACCAACACTTAAGGCCCTGGGTTCCACTCCCAGCACCACCACCACCACAAAAATTAGGGTTCTCAAAAGGCTAATAAAGTTGAGCATGGTGGCACACACCTGTAATCCTAGTACTTGGGAGTCTGAGACAGGAGGATGGAAGGTTGAGGTCAGCCTCAGCAACTTAGATCTTGTTTCAAAATAAAAATAAAAAGGGCTGGGGGTATAGCTTAGAGGTAAGATGCCCCTGGGTTCAGTCCCCAGTACCAAAAAATTTTAAAAAAGGGAGAGAGAGACTAATACACAAAAACTATTCCTGAACTTTGGGGACAAATACTGAGCTTAGGAGAGAAAAGATCTCAAGTGTCCTGGATAATGCCCAGCTCTCACCTCAAGCAACTGGTCATCACAAACATTTACTATGTTGCTATTTCCTTTAGTGGAAAAATCTAAAACTGTACTTCATGTTTTTTGTGGTAGTGGGGATTGAACCCAGGGGCATTCTACCTCCAACCTATACCCCCAGCCCTTCTTATTGTTTGTTTGGAAATGGTCTCACTAGGTTGCTGAGGCTGTCCTTAAAGCTGTGATACTCCTGTCTTAGCCTCCTAAGCACTGTGATTAAAGGCATGTGCCACCAAGCCCAGGGACCATATTTCACTTCTTTTTTGTTTTGCTGTGCGGTATTGGGGATTGAACCCAGGGGTATTCTACCTCCAAGCTACATTCCCAGCCCTATTTTTTTTTATTCTTTATTTTTTAAACAGGGTCTCACTAAATTGCAGAGGGTCTCACTAAGTAGCTGAGGCTGGTGTCAAACCTGCAATCCTCCAGTCTCAGCCTCATGACCGGCTCATATTTCACTTTTTTTTTTTTCGGAACTGGGGATTGAACCCAGGGGCATTCTACCTCCGAGCTACACCCCCAACCCTATTTTTATTCTTTATTTTGAAACAGGGTCTTACTAAGTTGCAGAGGGCCTCATTAAGTAGCTGAGGCTGGCTGTGAACCTGAGATCCTCCTGTCTCAGCCTCCCAAGTACTGGGATTACAAGTGTGCGCCACCACGCCCAGCTTTCATATTTCACCAGTCACCTTTCTCTTTTATAGGGATAGGGTCTTATTATGGAGCCCCAGTTCTTTCTTAGAGCCTTACTACTGCCCAAGGTATACAGCACTTACTACTTCCTGGCCCCTTTCTTTCCCATGCTTTATCTGTCCCCAGAAATGTTTACCCCTCCTCATTCAGAATCAATATCCACCCCCCTCCCCCGTCTCTGCCCCAGTCTTCTGAGGCACTCTCACTCTTCACTATCTGCCTGGGTCACTCTTCCTTTCAAGTTCTTTCCTTAGCTCCTTCCTAAGTGCCTTCCTCCTTCCTCCCACAACCACTAATATTTTGTCCTTTCTCTTTTCCTCTTCTGTCTTTTTGGTGCTAGGGATTGAACTTGGAACCTCATGATAAGCATGTGCTTTGGGAGCTGGGCATGGTTTTGCAAGCCTGTAATCCCAATTCTTGAGAGACTGAGACAGGAGGATCGCAGGTTTGAGATCAGTTTCAGCAACTTAACAAGACCCTGTTTCAAAATAAAAATAAAAATGGCTGGGAGCGGTCTAGCTCAGAAGTAGAATGCCCCTATCCCCAGTACCAAAAAAAGAAAAAAGTGCATTATCACTGAGCTATACCCCCAGCCCCTTCATTTCCTCTTTATGAGGGTCTATCTGAACTTCTAGAAATATTTCAACCTGTCTCTTCTTTGTCACATTCTTTATCCAAAATGCTCATCTTGAGCTGGCCATGGTGGTACACACTTGTAATCCCAGTACTTGGGAGGCTGAGACCAGAGGATTCGGGTTTGCAACCAGCCTCAGCTACTTAGTGAGGCCCTCTGCAACTTATTGAGACCCTGTTTCAAAATAAAGAACAAAAAATAGGGCTGGGGGTGTAGCTCAGAGGTAGAATGCCCCTGGGTTCAATCCCCAGTACTGGAAAAAAAAAAAGCTATCTAGATCCAGGGGATGACTTGATTCTGTGGCCATAGCATATCCTGGCTTTGGCTTCTGGGGCCTAGCACCAGGTAAGCAGAGGAATAGTGCACTAGGTCTAGGTGTTTCCTCAATCAGAAGAAATTAATCCTCACCTATACCCTATCTTGTAGTCCTACACTCTCAAAAGGCAGGACGAGTCTATATGTTGAATATATGTTGAAAAACTATATTTTGAATTTGATGATGCCCCATTCATTAAGAAAGGAATAAGGGCTGAGGATGTAGCTCAGTGGGAGGAATGCTTGTCTAGCACTCATGAGGCATGGGTTCAATCCCCAGCAATACAAACAAGAAAAAAAAAAGAGTTAGGCAGGCTATCTAGGCAAGCTCTCCTAGAAGGTAAATAGATATTTCATTTGGAAGAGTACACTTAAAGATTAAAAAATACATAGCCAGGCGTGTTGGTGCACGCTTGTAATCCCAGTACTTAGGAGGCTGAGACAGGAGGATCACAGGTTTGAGGCCAGCCTACCTAGTGAGGCCCTCCGCAACTTAGTGAGACCCTGATACAAAATAAAGAATAAGCTGGGCGTGGTGGCACGCGCATGTAATTCCAGTTCTTGGGAGGCTGAGACCGGAGGATCTGGGTTCACAGTCAGCCTCAGCTACTTAGTGAGGCCCTCAGCAACTTAATGAGACCCTGTTTCAAAATAAAGAATAAAAAAAAAATAGGGCTGGGGGTGTACCTCGGAGTTAGAATGCCCCTGGGTTCAACCCCCAGTACTGCAAAAAAATAAAGAAAGAATAAAAAATAGGGCTGGGGGTGTAGCTCAGAGGTAGAATGCCTTTGGGTTCCATCCCTGGTACCACAAAAAAAGAATAAAAAATACATTATGTTCTGACAGAAAAGGGTTGGTTACAAAATATCCTGGATCCCAGATCTGTCCTGAAAGAAAATTAAAATAGGACCCAGTTCTGAAAGAGGAAAAGGGACCTCCCCAAATTTATAGTTTTAAAAGCAATGTAAATACTCTTTGACCACACCAAAGTTTGCTGAGTCATGAATATTAAATCAGTAGCAAGGTCAGAATGGGTAAGTATCTATATGACACTGAGAGTTGAAGAAAGATTAGTCTGAATTTAAAGATTTTTTGTTTTCAACTCAATCATGGAGCAGAAAACGCTAAGGTGGCCAGAATACAAAATCCACATTACCTGGCTTTAGGCTCAAACTCCAAACTCTACTCTCTAAGTCAAAGTATCCTTTCCCTTATTCACTAAAGTGTACCACTGCCAGCCGGGCGTGGTGGCGCATGCTTGTAATCCCAGTACTTTGGGAGGCAGAGACTGGAGGATCCGGGTTCGCGGCCAGCCTCAGCTCTCTGTCTCTCTCTCTCTCTCCCTGTCTCTCTCTCTCTCTCTCTCTCTCTACTTAGTGAGGCCCTCCGCAACTTTGTGAGACCCGGTTTCAAAATAAAGTATAAGAAATAGGGCCGGGGGTATAGCACAGAGGTAGAACGCCCCTGGGTTCAATCCCCGGTACTGCAAAAAAAAAAAAAAAAAAAAGTGTACCACTGCCACTGCCCATAGAAGATGGAAAGATTCAGAGCTACTTTCTGCTGGCCACACATATGTGGAACAGGAAATATGTCCCTTCCCAGCCATCTCATAGTTAATCTGAACTGATACCAATCTTACCAAGCTGTGCAAGACTCCCATGCTTCCTAGAACAAAAGCAAACATCCTATTCTTGATCTCAGGGTCAATGGAAGAATCACTTTTCCTGGAACCCAAAATTAGGGGTGAAGGACCCAGACAAAGGACAAGATACTGAAGGAAAAAGGGCTAACATTTTATGAGAAAGGTTATTTCAACAAAGATGATGAAAGTTGGGGGACAAGATAAAAAGACAAATCTGCTCTATCAGAACCAGACATTTTGCCAAAGAAAACAGAAATGTTATGGGGGCAAGCTAAAAGAAAAAGTACCAAGAATTAGGAAAGTATGCAGAAAATGATAAAAGAGATCAGCTAGGAACTTCCTTCAGCTAGACACAGAATAAAGTGATTCCTGGGGATTACATGAGAAAGAAAAATATTAGGATAAACAGCCAAAGACTCAGCTGGGCATGGTGACATTCGCCTATAATACCAATACTTGGGAGGCTGAGACAGGAGGATTGCACAGGTTTGAGGCCAGCCTTGGCAACTTAGCAAGACACTGAGCAATTTAGCGAGACTCTATTTAAAAAAAAAAACAATAAAAGGGGGGGACAGGGGTGTAGCTCAGAGGTAGAATGCCCCTGGGTTCAATCCCCAGTACTACAAACACACACACAAAGTCAAAGACTTCAACTGAGAGGATAATTTGAGATATAGATATGGGTACTTATAAACACTGGATATAAAGAAATCTGTTGAGATAAGGCAAAAAATGGGCAGGCATTTAGAGTGGGTAAAAAATGACTAATATGAACTTATTAACTAATGTGGAGAGCAGAACCAGTCACCCCAAGGGCAAATACAAGACCCTTCTCAGCTATAGCTTCCAATTTCACAGGAAAGGAGTCAAAGAAAGTCATTTCCAAGGGCATGAGAAGGCAGAAAGGTCTACTGTGGGAGGGGGGGCTGAGGGAATTGAAGGAAAGGGGGCCCTTCTCCTCATACCTGATGCTATTAGTATCTTTTCTCTGGCTCCTCAGGGTGAAATGGAAGAATGAGACAGGAATCAGTAAAGTCTCTGGGACAATGCCAGGTATAAAACACAAAAGAGAGTTGGGCATGGTTGTGCACCCTTGTAATCCCAGTACTTGGGAGGCTGAGACAGGAGGATCACAGATTCACGGCCAGCCTCAGCTACTTAGTGAGGCCCTCTGCAACTTAGTGAGACCCTGTTTCAAAATAAAGAATAAAAAATAGGGCTGGGGTTGTAGCTTGAAGGTAGAATGCCCCTGGGTTCAATCCCCAGTACCACACACACACACAAAAAAAAAACACAAAAGAGGTTCCAAAGCCGGGCGTGGTGGCGCACGATTAGCTTGTAATCGTACTTGGGAGGCTGAGACCGGAGGATCCAGGTTCGCGGCCAGCCTCAGCTAATTACTGAGGCCCTCTGCAACTTAGTGAGACCCAGTCTCAAAATAAAGAATAAAAAAAATAGGACTGGGGTGTAGCTCAGAGGTAGAATTCCCTGCTGGGTTCAATCCCAGTACTACCAAAAAAAAAAAAAAAAAAAAAAAGAGGTTCCAAATACCATTGGTCACACAAAAAAATTCCTGGGAGGCAGGAAGGATCTTTCTGCCTGGGCATGCCCATAATCCCAGCAATTCTACCTACAAGGGAGGCTGAGGCTAGAGGATCAAAAGTTCAAGGCCAGCAACAAAAAAGGAGCTCAGAGTGGTGGGCACACGCCCATAATCCAATCAGTGCTACACAGGAGGCTAAGGTAGGAGGATGGAAAGTTCGAAGCCATTCTGAGGAAGTTAACAAGACCCTGTCTCAATATTAAAAGGGGAGCCAGGCGTGGTGGTGCACGCTTGTAATCCTAGTACTTGGGGAGGTTGAGACCAGAGGATCCGGGTTCGCAGCCAGCCTCAGCTACTTGGTGAGGCCCTCCCCAACTTAGTGAAACCCTGTTTCAAAATAAAGAATAAAAAAAATAGGGCTGGGGGTATAGCTCAGAGGTAGAATGCCCCTAGGTTCAATCCCCAGTACTGCCAAAAAAAAAAAAAAAATTAAAAGGGGCCAAAAGGGGTTGGGAATGTAGCTCAGTGGTAAACCACTTGCTTAACACGTGAAATGCTGGGTTCACCCTGAGTACTGCAAGAGAAATAAAGAAGGTGGGGCTCTCTGGCTTAATCTAAATGGGTAAAGTTGTCCTAGAAAATGGATTCAGAGCAGATAAAGAAGATGGTGGTTAAAGGAGTTCTAAAGAATCAAACCCAGCCAGGCATGGTGGCATATGCCTGTAATCCCAGTACTTGGGAGGCTAATCGCAGGTTCCAGGACAGCCTCAGCAAGTAGTGAGACTCTCATCAATGTAGTGAAACCCTGTTTCAAAATAAAAAAATAAAATGGGGCTGGTAGCTCAAAAGTAGAATGTCTCTGGGTTCAATCCCCAGTACCACAAAAAAAAAAAAAAAAAAAAATCAAATCCAGCCAGGCATGGTAGCATGCCAGTAATCCCAATACTAGGGGAGGTTGAGACAGGAGGATCTCAGGTTCAAGGCCAGCAAAAGGTAACTTATGGAGACACTGTTTCAAAATAAAAATAAAAAGGGTTGGGGGTGTAGGTCAGTGGGAGAACATCTCTGGGTTCAATCCCCAGTAACCCACCCCCCCACACACAATAATAAACAATAAGAAACCAAATCCTGGGCAAAGGAGAAAGCCAATATAACCAAGGGTCTTTGAAAGATAGTCCCCTTCTTCCAAAACAACCAGCTGTCAGATTCAGAATTGGGAAAGTTTACCAAAAGTCTTCTAGAAGCAGAAATCCTTAAGACAGACATAGGGTATCCTGGTGAGATTCCGTTTAAGAGGTCACAGACAGAAGCTTATGCTCAAGATGAAGAAACTATATGACTGATCTAAATGTATCTGAGGTTCAAGTGAGATACCAAATACAAATCTATTCCTGAGTAGAATGGTAAACCAGCTGGCCTTGGGATAAAAGTGTGATGGGGTGACAGACTTGTGAAAAGGATCCACTTTATAACTGACTGGGAGGCAACTTGAATAACCTGAGGCCAAAGATGTCAAATGTCATAAATTGATTTCGACCGTTTCTCCTTAGTCTGAGAACAGGAATAAAAGATGAAAGTGGGGTGAGTGTTCCAGAGCCAGTAGGCAGAGGCCTCCCTAAGGAAGATTAAAGGATCTAATATGGGACAGAGAGCCTTCCCAAGAGGGTCATATGGGAGAAGAAAGAGAATTCTCCCTGTGCTTGGACCGTAGGAAAGATGTGATTAAGGGCTAAGGTATGTCTCCCACTAGGAAACAGGAAGAGTCAATTAGAAGCTGGGTAGAGGGGTATCCTCAGCGATAAGGAGCGCTGATTCAGGCACAATAATGCCTTGATGCTCACTCTCGGAGGTGGGGTGAAAACAGGTGTAACCGAGGGGTCAGAAATAAGAGCAGGGCAAACTCCGAGCAGCCTCGCTGGGAGGGCTGCGGGTGGGAGCGTGGGTCGAAGGTTCTAAGGGTCAGGACTTGGCTCCAGAAGCTCCCTCCCGCCCCACTCTTGCCCGCTCCGGCCGCGGGAGGAGGTTAAGGGGGGTGTCCCCGGCCGGCGCGCCGCCTCACCTTGTAGAAGGCCCCGTTGGAGCCGCGCACCTCAACCGGCAGTCCCGGCTCCACATCCCCCCCAGAGGCCAGGCCGCCCATGGCGCCGCCACCGCCTCCGACTCCCGCGGCGGCTGAAGTGGCGCTCTGTGTGCGGGCCGGGCCGGGTCCCCGGCGTCTCCCCGGAGGAGGAGCCGGAGGGGGAGCCGCGGGGGGCGGGAGCCGGGCCGGCCCCACGGCGGCCCTGCCACAGCCAACGAGCAGGGGGCCGGGGCCGGGCCGCTCCCCGTCCGCCGCCGCCGCCTTGGTCTCCGCCACCGTGAGGGAAACGGCCGCCGCCGCCGCTGCCTTCGTCACCTCAGCTTCCGCCTGCCGCCGCCCCCGCTGCTGCTTCAGTCCCGGGACCCGCTGCTGCCGCTGCCGCTCCAAGGCCTCCACCTCCCCCTGCCGCTGCCGCCTACTGCGCAGGCGCACCGCACACCCGCCCGCCGCGCGCGGGGCTGGAGGACCACGGCGCAGGCGCGGAGGCTGGCGACCCCACTTGCGCTCGCCAGCGCATCAGGGCTTCCACATTCCCCTCGACTCTCTCACGCCCCCTCCTGGCCGCTTGCTTGCGCTTGCGCAGAACGAAACGAGCGCTCTTTCTTCGCCACCCCACCACTCCAACGCCCCCCTTCCCTCCTTTCCCCGCCCCACAACACTGAGTGCTAACCAATCCCGAGGAGGGAGGGGCCGTGCTCTCTCCCTCGGATTGGTCTACCACTGCCCGGCCAGACCACACCTACTTCGCCACTGAGCGCCCCACAGGGCTTGGGCAAGTTAGGGATGGGCATGCGCTTGAATGTCTGCTTGGTCACTTTCCCCTACCTTTGTCTTTCTTGGTGCGCACGCTCCAAAGGAAAAAGGAGGAGTCGAAGGCCAAGAGAGGCCGGTGCGCACGCGCTGGGTTTTGCCTTTCGCATGCATGTGTTAGTTGTCGTTTAGGTATCCTATAACTCGGTGCTATAAGAGGCTTAAGAGTCACGGTTCTTAGCCTGAAGAGATTGATATAATAAAAGGTTAAGGAATAATTTCAAGGTCATACTGAAAAGCAAAGGCCGCCGAGTTTGGCGGCGCACTCCTGTAATCCCGGCTACTCAGAAGGCTGAGGCAGGAGGATTGCAAGTTCCATGCCAACCTCGGCAATTTAGAGACCCTGTCTCAAAAAAATAAAAGGTCTGGGGGTGCAGATCAATGTTAGATTGCCCTGGGTTCAATCCCAGTACCAAAAAATAAAAAAGAAAAAGAAAAAAGAAGTAATCCCTGCCAAATTGAGATTAACCAAGAGCATGAGATTGAATTTTTCTGGTTCACGCCTAAAGAAAGGGATTTACCAGCTTTGTTACCTCGTGTGTGTGTGTGTGTGTGTGTGTGTGTGTGTGTGTGGTTTTTGCTGGGGATTGAACCTAGAGGCAGTCTACCTCCAACCCATGCCCCCTGTCCTATTTTGTTTTATAATTTGGAAACAAGGTCTCGCTAAATTGCTGAGGTTGGTCTCGAACCTGCAATCCTGACTCAGCCTCTCAAGTACTAAGATTACAGGCGTGTGCCACCACTCCTGGCTCCAGCTTCATTATCTCTTAGTTAAGACAGCCGCTGGTGGCGCAGGTTTGTAATCCTAGTACTTGGGAGGCTGAGACAGCCAGCCTCAGCAACTTTAGTAAGATCTCCACAACTTAGTGAGACCCTGTTTCCAAATAAAAAATAAAGTAGGAGCCGAGCGTGGTCGCGCACGCTTGTAATCCTAGTACTTAGGAGGCTGAGACTGGAGGATCTGTGTTCGCAGCCAGCCTCAGCTACTTAGTGAGGCCCTCCGCAACTTAGTGAGACCCTGTTTCAAAATAAAGAATAAGCCGGGCGTGGTGGCGCACGCTTATAATCCCAGTACTTTGGGAGGCGGAGACCGGAGGATCCGGGTTCGCGGCCAGCCTCAGCTCGCTCTCTCTCTCTCTCTCTCCCTGTCTCTCTCTCTCTCTCTACCTAGTGAGGCCC
>PVJS01045558.1:0-16185 GCA_004027185.1 Glis glis
AGAGAGAGAGAGAGAGAGAGAGAGAGAGCTGAGGCTGGCTGCGAACCCGGATCCTCTGGTCTCCGCCTCCCAAAGTACTGGGATTACAAGTGTGCGCCACCATGCCTGGCCTGCCCCTGCTTTTGATAGAAAAAGAAGACTATTGGTTAAGTGAGGTAAGAAACAAGAGATAATTCTTATAAAAATTGTGTATGTTCAAAGACATCAGTGCCTTACTTTCAAGACACTCCACTACATCTCCTCTGACACAGTGCTTAGCTTACTCTGTCCCCCGTTTCTTTCTGTAATAAAAAAAAACTTTGTTCAAGCTTACAACAGTAGTTCTAGCTAACTTTTTCTTTTTTTCTTTTTTTTTTTTTTGCGTTACCCAGGATTGAACCCAGGGGTGTTCTACTTCCGTGCTACACCCCCGGCCCTATTTTTTTATACTTTATTTTGAAACCAGGTCTCACGAAGTTGCGGAGGGCCTCACTAGGTAGAGAGAGAGAGAGACAGGGAGAGAGAGACAAGAGAGCGTGCTGAGGCTGGCCGCGAACCCGGATCCTCCAGTCTCCACCTCCCAAAGTACTGGGATTACAAGCATGCGCCACCACGCCCAGCCTAGCTAACTTTTTCTAAACTAGCTAAAAACAAAAACCCACGACATCGCTCCAAACGGTAACATGAAGGTGCCCATTTCCCTACTTACATATCAACACTGGATGTTTTTCACTTTTAAGACTTTCATCAATTTTAAGTCAGCCCATTTCATAGCCGAGGAAGTTGAGTTTTGGGGAGGGCCAGTTACGTGCCTGACTCCCAGCCATGGTTCTTCTTCGGTGCCATTTGCAGGGGAGGATATGAGTTCGTCCAGGTGGCTGGAGATGGTGGGATGGAGTGCTTTGTCACCCCTCATCTTTCTGCAGCCAACAGCAAGTGTGTATTGGGAGTCTTAGGCATGATGACCAGGGACTAGGCACAGAGGCTGTTCAGAAACTCTTTTCCTCTCACCTGCATACACCCTAATAGCTCTTTCCCCCTTCCTGTTTGCCTCCTCTGGTCCCTTTTCCACACCCTGCTGAGAAGCTGCAGGAGAGTCTAAAATATAAGCCCGCTGGGCTCCTGGGCTGGCAGAGCTCTTCCCTGGCTTGAGAATTGAGCGTCACCGTCTGGCTTGCAAAATCTGTGGGGTGCAGACCTACCTGTCCCGTCCTTGTTTCTCCCTGTCTCTGCCAGCAAGTGGGACCCTGCCCTGCCCCCTGCAGCCATGATGCTAGCAGAGGGCACCTGTGATGCTCCTCCTGAGGATGGGTATGGAGACGTGATGGTGTATCCCTTCTGAAGTTACAAGGGCACTGTGGCTTCCAGCGCGGTGTGCCCGCTTTCCCTCAGCTCACTCGCTCTGTGGAGGGCCAGCTGCCATGGCTCAGGCAACTCAGTGGAGCAGACACGTGGGGGGAGCGGAGGCCTCCAGCCCAGTGCCATAGGAATGAGCACTTCTGCTCAGGCCTCGGGATGTCTCAGCCCTGGCTGCATCTTTTTGTTTTGCGGAACTGGGGATTGAACCCAGGGGTGTTCTACCTCCAAGCTACACCCCCAGCCCTATTTTTTATTCTTTATTTTGAAACAGGGTCCCACTAAGTTGCAGAGGGCCTCACAAGTTGCTGAAGCTGGCCATGAACCTGCGTCCTCCTGTCTCAGCCTCCTTAGCACTGGGATTACAAGCGTGTGCCACCACACCGGCTCCTGGCTGCATCTTGACACAGCCTCCAGAGGGAGCCTGAGCCAGGCCACCCGGCCAGGCGGCGCCAGATCCCTGACTTCCAGAGACCCTGAGATAATGCGTGTCTGTTGTCATGAGGCAATTTGTTACGCAGCAGTAGGTATTTAACACCCTAGCTGTGGAATGCTGGGTAAGGTCCCTAGCCTCTGGACCCCAGTTTCCCCCCCTGAGCGGTGAGGGTTATGGAAATGAGTGGGGCGCACACCAGGCAGCCTCCCAGCCCCCTCCTAGGATGGTTCCCAGCATCCTCTTGCCCCTGCATGATCTCACAATGTCAGGCCAAGCCATGGCATCCTTGACCAAGGTCACCCTTGTCATGGACAGAGGCTCTGGGAGGGGAAGAGCTGGGAGGCGATCCTGATCCTTCTCCATCCAGAGGGATGCCAGTGAGTGGTGCTGGGCCAGGTGAGGCTGCCCCTCGTGTCCAGGCCTGACCCACTGGGTGCCCTGCCCCTCCAGAGGTCAAAGGAGCTGCTTGGCTGGGCCTGCCTGCTGGCTGCCATCAAGGCCCCTGGAGGGCTGAGAACCGTCCTTCCTCAGCCTTCTGCTGCCTCCCTGACTGTTCAGCTGCCTGCTGCAGGGCTGCAGCCCCCCTGACTCCCCTCGCTCCCCTTGCTCCTGCCCGAGATTGCCAGGTTGCACCTCTACCCAGTGGGCTCCCGGTCTAACTTGTCCTCAAGTCTTTTTCCCCTCCCTCCTTCCCTGTTTCTCTGTGAATTATAGTGTGTGTGTGTGTGTGTGTGTGTGTGTGTGTGTGTGTGTGTGTGTTTTGCTGGGGATGGAACCCAGGGGCCTTCTACCTCCGAGCTACACTCCCAGCCCTATTTTATTTTATTTCTATTTTTTTTGGTACTGGGGATTGAACCCAGGGGCCTTCTATTTTATTTTTATTTTGAAACAGGTTCTCACTAAGTTGATGTGAGCCTCAATGAGTTGCTGAGGCTGTCCTCGAACCTACGATCCTCCTGTCTCAGCCTCCCAAGTACTGGGATTACAGGCATGCACTACCACACCTGGCTCTGTGAATTATTCATGAACCACATGGCTATGTGTTGGTACAACAGACTGGAACAGGAAGAAAATTTAAAGAACCCAAAGCCGGGCATGATGTCACATGCTTATAATCCCAGTACTTGGGAGGCTGAGACAGGAGGATTGCAGGTTCAAGACCAGCCTCAGCAATTTAGTTAGGCCCTTAGCAACTTAGCAAGACCCTGTTTCAAAATAAAAAATAAAATAGGGCTGGGGGTGTAGTTCAGAGGTAGAATGCCCCTGGGTTCCATCCCCAGTACCAAAAAAAAAAAAAAAAAAAGAACCCAGTCGCTCCCGGTGAAAATCACTGCTCGCTGTGTAGCTGGTCTCTCCTTGTGGGCTTTTTTCCTTCGTGTTTACTGTACATACAGTGGGGGCTGGGTGCAGCTCAGAGTAGAGAGCTACTCTAGCATATGTGAGGTTCAGAGTTGGATTCCAAGCAAGCAAGCAAACAAACTAACAAAAACAGAAAAAAATTCCAAGAACCTTAACCTTTATGTACATGCTTATAGGAGTTATTTGAAAAAGTTTTTTTGTGTGTGTGGTATCAGGGATTGAACCCACAGGTGCACCACCACTGAGCTACATCCCCAACTCTTTTATTTTTCTATTTATTTATTTACTTTTTTTTGCATTACTGGGAATTGAACCTAGGGGCATTCTACATCCAAGCTACCTCCCCAGCCCTATTTTTAATTCTTTATTTTGAAACAGGGTCACACTAGGTGGGAGGGTCACACTAAGTAGCTGAGGATGGCTGCAAACCTGCGATCCTCCTGTCTCAGACTCCCAAGTACTGGGATTACAAACATGCGCCACCATGCCTGGCTTATTTACTTATTTCTGGTGGTACTGGGAATTAAACTCAGGGGCATTACCTCCAAGCTATACCTCCAGCCCTGTTTTTTATTTTTTTTTAATTAATTAATTTACTTATTGCAGAACTGGGGATTGAACCCAGAAACAGTCTACCTCTGAGCTACACCCCTAGCCCTATTTTTTATTCTTTATTTTGAAACAGGGTCTCACTAAGTTGCGCAGGGCCTCACTAAGTAGTGGCTGGCCACGAACCTGCGATCCTCCTGTCTCAGTCTCCCAAGTACTGGGATTACAAACCTGTGTCACCACGCCCAGCTTATTTTTTATTTTGAAACAGGGTCTGGATAAATTGCTGAGGCCAGTCTTGAACCTGCCATCCTCCTGTTTCCTAAGATTACAAGCATAGGCCACATGCCTGTCTTTTTTATTTTTTCTTTTGAGACAGGGTCTTGCTAAGTTGCCCACGCTGGCCTCCTGACTGCAGTTACCCTTGCAATCCTGCCTCAGCCTCTGGAGTCACTGGTATTACAGGCTGTGTACCATTGGATCTTTTGATAGTAAATTCTGCAACTTGCTTCTTTGATTTTACTCTCTCTCTCTCCCTTTCCTCCCTTCCCCTCCTTCCTCCTTCTTCCTTCCTCCTCCTCCTCCTCCTTCTTTTCTTTTGGTGGTACCGGGGATTGAACCCAGGGGCATTCTACCTCCGAGCTTTACTCCCAGCCCTATTTTTTGTTTTTTATTTTGAAACAGGGTCTCACTAAGTTGCGGAGGGCCTCACTAAGTAGCTGAGGCTGGCCACGTACCCGGATTTTCCGGTCTCAGCCTCTCAAGTACTGGAATTACAAGCGTGTGCCACCATGCCTGGCTCCTCTTCCTCCTCCTCCTCCTCCTCCTCCTCCTCCTCCTCCTCTTCCTCCTTTCTCTTCCTCTCTCTCTCTCCCTCCCTCCCTCCCTGTTCTTTTCAGTAACCGCATAATATTCTCTAGGATCAGTGTACCATTATTTATTTCTGGGTGCTGAGTATCAAACCCAGGACCACACATACACTAGACAATTGGGCTACTACTAAGTTACATCCTCAGCACCCCCCCCCTTTTTCTTTGGTACTGGAGATTGGACACAGAGGCTTTCTACCTTCAAGCCATACTCCCAGCCCAATTTTTTAAATTTTGAAACATTTTCACTAAATGGCTGAGGGCCTCGCTAAATTGCTGAGACTGGCCTTGAACCTGCGATCCTCCTGTCTCAGCCTCCCAAGTACTGGGATTAAAGGTGTGTGCCACCACACCTGGCTCTCATCCTTATCCTATTTATTTATTTATATTTTTTGATACCTGGGATTGAACACAGAGGCATTCTTCTACCTCCAAGTTACACCCCAACCCGATTTTATTTCTTTTTTTTTTTTGTGCAGTACTGGGGATTGAACTCAGGGGCATTCTACCTCTGAGCTACACCCCAGCCCTATTGTTTATTCTTTATTTTGAAACAGGGTCTCGCTAAGTTGCGGAGGGCCTCACTAAGTAGCTGAGGCTGGCCACGAACCCGGATCCTCTGGTCTCAGCCTCCCAAGTACTGGGATTACAAGTGTAAGCCACCACGCCCGGCTTATTTCTTACTTGGAAACAGGGTCTCACTAAGTTGCAGAGGACTTTGTTAAATTGCCGAGGCTAGCTTCGAACCTGTGATCCTCCTGTCTCAGCCTCCCAAGTACTGGGATTATAAGCATGCACCACCACGCCCGGCTATCCTTAGCCCTCTTAAAATTTAATTTGAAAGCCAGGCATGGAAGCCAGGCATGGTAGCGCGTGCTTGTAATCCCAGTACTTGGGAGGCTGAGACCGTAGGATCAGGGTTCGCGGCCAGCCTCAGCTACTTAGTGAGGGCCTTTGCAACTTAGTGAGACCCTGTTTCAAAATAAAGAATAAAAAATAGGGCTGGGGGTGTAGCTCGGAGGTAGAACGCCCCTGGATTCAATCCCCGGTACTGCAAAAAAAAAAAAAAAGAAAGCCAGGCATGGTGCACACCTGTAATATATATAAATATATATAATATAAATAAAATAATAATTATAAATAATAAATAATATAATAATAAATAAAATATATAAATATATATTTAATTTAAGCTAAAGCCTTGCTAAATTGCCAGGCTGGTCTTGAATTTGTAATCCTCCTGCCTCAGTGTCCCCAGTAGCTGGGATTACAAGTGGGCATCACCACATTTGGCTTCTATCAATGTTGAAGAGGCCAAAGAGTTTGAAAAAGGCTTGTAATTAAAACCAGCAGCCCTGCCTAATTCCTCCATACTCGCATCCCACATACTCCCGCTTTCGAAGGTTTTTCCCGTTGCTTATGTCCATGTTTCTTTGTGTCTTAAGTCATCTTTTGCGGTCACCATCTTTTGCCCTCCTGGTGGAGAGGTGTGGCTTCTCTCCCTGTGGCACCCGCTCCCAAGTACTGGCATTGCAGGTGTGTGCCACCACGCCCGGCTCACTTATTACCTTCTAATATGCCATAAGATTTGTTTATCTAGTAGGCTTGCTCTTCATCCACTCCTGCCAGTAGTATTGACTGGAGTTCCACCAGAGTAGAGATTTTTGTGTATTGTTCACCGGGAATCACCAGTGTTTTGCTTAGTGCTGGGCACAGAGGGGAGACTCAACGAACACTGGGTGAATGGACAGATCCTGGAACTTCCCCTCATTACACTCCTGAGCGCTCTTTGCTTCTTCCTGTTTCCCAGATCTCAGTCTTCTTTTTGGTTTACTCCCTTATTTGATGGAGCACATCCTTCTGTAACTTTCTGCGAAAGGGTGTGAGATATATGTAGTCCCTATAGCTATGTATATATTTATGCTCAAATGTTTAGTGTATCGCCTGACAAACTGCTTCATGTGTAAGATGGTAATAAATATTGAGTATCTGTCTCATAAGGTTGTACTGAGTATTAAGTAAGAGAAATAACATAAAATGGTCAGCATTCTGCCTCAGGACAAGGTTTTATTGCTTTCTGAGAATCAAAATAAATAGAAGGGCTGTTGGGAGGCAGTTGACTACAGTAGCTAAGAGCAGGGCACCAGGGTTGGTCAGGTCTGGTTTTGAGACTTGTGCTCTGGGACCTACTAATTCTATGACAGAGTAGACAGATCACATACAAACACACACACACCCCAAAACAAAAACACTAGAGTCTGTTTCCTCATGGAAAAAGTGGGAACAATCATAGTACCTACTGCTCATGGGGATGTTGTGTGCAAAAGCAGACACTCTGCCTCCTCCTCCTCCTACTCCTTCTTCTTTTTGGTATTGGGGACTAGGGGCATTCTACTCACAAGCTACATCCCCAGCCCTATTTTATTCTTTATCTGGAAACAGGATCTTGCTAAGTTGCTGAGAGCCTCACTTAGTTGCTGAGATTGGCTTTGAACCTGTGATCCTCCTGTCTCAGCCTCCTAAGTACTGGGATTACAGATGTACGCCACCATGCCCAGCTTTTTTAAATTTTTGAGACAAGGTCTTGATAAATTGCCCAGGCTGTCCTTGAACTTACCATCCTCCTGCCTCAGCCTCCCAAATAGCTGGGATGACAGGTGCACCACATTGCATTTGGCTTGGCTTTTTCCTTTTTATTTTTTGTAAGGTCTATAAATGCAGAGGACAGGAAGACTGGACAAGCAGAGGCTGTATAGCCTAGCTGTTGATGGACAGGCTCTGACATATGGATGTTTGGGTCCTGGCACTGCATGACCCTGGGCAAGTTGCACAGAGCCGTTTCCAATGCCTCAGTTTCCTCCAATGAAAAGTGGGGCAACACTATCAGGAAAGCTTGTTTAGAGTAAATGAGATCAGGTGTGAAACTTCTGACTCAGAGCAAGTGCTCATTCATGAGGAGCTGTTAGTAGCTACTACCGCTGTTCATGTTCAGTAACTCATTCTCCCTGTGCGATTACGGATTTGTTTCTCCATGAATTGTTGACTGCTTGCCCATGAATTCAATCCCCAGTACCAAAAAAAAAAAAAAAAGCAAAGAAAAAGAAAAAGAAAAAAAAGGTAGAATTGTTGACTGATCTATATTGTAATTTTTTTTGGTACTAGGGATTGAGCCCAGGGGCATTCTACCTCGAGCTACACCCCCTGCCCTTTTTAATTTTTGTTTTGTTTTGTTTTGTTTTGAAACAGGGTTTTGTTTGGTTGCTGTGAATCTCCTTGAGTTGCTGAGGCTGTCCTTGAACCTGTGATCCTCCTGTCTTAGACTCCAAAGTATTGGGATTACAGGCATGCACTACCATTCTTGGCTTGTAAATTTTTTTGTGTGTGTGATACTGGGGATGAAACCCAGGGGCATTCTACCTCTGAGCTTTACCCCTTGCCCTATTTTATTTTTATTTTGAAACAGGGTCTTAAATTGTGGAGGGCCTCACTAAATTGCTGAGGCTGGCCTTGAACCAGCAATCCTCCTATCTCAGCCTCCCAAGTACTGGATTATAGGTGTGTGGCACCACCCCTGGCTCCTATTTTATCTTTTATATTTTTTAGTTCTGGGGATTGAACCCAGGGCATTTTACCTCTGAGCTACATCCCCAGACCTATTTTTTATTTTATTTTGAAACAGGTTCTCACTAAGTTGTGGAGGGCCTCACTAAGTTGCTGAGGCTGGCTGTGAACCTGGGATTCTCCTGTCTCAGCCTCCCAAGTACTGGGATTACAGGTGTGCACCACCATGCCCAGCTGTATTTTTTTTTTTTTTTGAGACAGAGTCTCTCTATGTTGTCTTGCTGGTCTTCAAGCAACTCACAGTTTAAAATCTTGGGCAATTTAGCTCTCTTGGGCTCAAGAAATCCTCCTGCCTCAGTCTCCCAAGTAGCTAAGACTACAGGGGTGGACCACTGGCACTGGTTTTAAATTTATTTATCTATTTATGGTACTGGGGATGTAACCCAGAGACATTCTACCTCTAAGCTACATTCCCAGCCCTATTTTATTCTCTTTTATTTTGAAAGAGGGTCTCACTAAGTTGCAGAGTGCCTCACTAAGTTGCTGAGGCTGGCCTTGAACCTGTGATCCTCCTGTCTCAGCCTCTTAAGTATTGGGATTACAAGTATGCACCACCACACCCAGCTCATTTTTATTTTTTAAAATTTTTTATTTTATTTATTTTTTGCAGTACTGGGGATTGAACCCAGGGGCATTCTACCTCCGTGCTACACCCCCAGCCCTATTTTTTGTTCTTTATTTTGAAACAGGGTCTCACTAAGTTGCAGAGGGCCTCACTAAGTGGCTGAAGCTGGCTGTGAAACCGGATTCTCCTGTCTCAGCCTCCCAAGTACTGGTATTACAAGCATGTGCCACCACGCCTGGCTCGTTTTTATTTTTATTTATTATTTATTTATTTTTTTGTGGTACCGGGGATTGAACCCAGGGGCATTCTACCTCTGAGCTATACCCCTGGCCCTATTTTTTATCCTTTATTTTGAAACCGGGTCTCACGAAGTTGCGGAGGGCCTCACTAAGTAGCTGAGGCTGGCCGCTAACCCAGATCCTCCTGTCTCTGCCTCCCAAGTACTGGGATTACAAGCGTGCGCCACCACATCAGGCTCATTTTTAAAATAAACATGCATCCCAGTATTTGGGAGGCTGAGACAGGAGGATGGCAGGTTCAAGGCCAGCCTCAGCAATTTAGTGAGACTCTCGGCAACTTACTGAGACCCTGTTTTAAAATAAAAAATAAAAAGGGCTGGTGGGTAGCTTGGAGTTAAAATGCCCCTGGGTTCAATTCCCAGTACAAAAACAATGAATAAATAAATAAACAAATAAACATATGCATCTGGGTGTGGTGGTGCATATCTGAAATCCCAGTATTTGGGAGGCTGAGACAGGAAGATCAGAGGTTCAAGGCCAGCCTCAGCAATCTAGCAAGATCCTGTTTCATAATACAAAGGCTGGAGTGTAGCTGGAAGGTAGAATACCCTTGGGTTCAATCCCCAGTAACAAACAAACAAACAAACAAACAAACAAATCAACAAACCAGCTTAAGGGCTTGTAGTGTAGCTCAATGGGAGAGTGCTGGCCTAGCGTGTGTGAGGCCCCAAGAAAAGAGGTTAAAGTTGGGAGTAGCTCGGAATGGTGGCCCACACCTGTAATCCCAGTACTTGGGAGGCAGGTCGTGGTAGCACACCTGTAATCCCAGTACTTGGAAGGCTGAAGGTTCGCGGCCAGCCTCAGCAATTTATAGCGGGGACCTCAGCAATTTAGTGAGACCTTGTTTAAAAATAAAAAATAAAATAGGGTTGGGGGTGTAGTTCGGAGACAGAATGCCCCTGAGTTCAATCCAGCATATCTCTCTTCTCTCTGCTCTCCTCCTCTCCCCTCCCCTCCCTCTCTCTCTCTCTCTCTCTCTCTCTCTCTCTCTCTCTCACACACACACAGACACACACACACACACACACACACACACACACACAAACACACACAGAGAAAAGAAGTTAAGATAGTAAATTTTGTATATTTCACCTCAATATAAAAAACCCAACATCATTAACAAGGACAACTAAGAACAACAACAAAAAAAACCCCACAAAACACTAGGCAAAGGCAGAGCGCTGAGGGTGCTGCAGAGTGACAGGACGGCTCGTTTTCTGCCGGGTACTCGATGCCCATTTTTTCCGGATCGCTGGGGAGCTGTGAAGGGTTGACCCCCAGTCCGAGCCGCGGGTTCTAACCCAGCCCCACCTCTGCTTTGGGTGTGACCTTGGCCGCGTCGGCCCCCAAGCCTCAGTTTCCCCGACACAGAGCGGGGATGACAGCTCAGCCGGGCCGGCCGGGCACCGCCCCGTGGCCCGGGATTGGCTCGCGCGGGCTACCCCCCCTCCAGGCGGGGCCGGGCCCCAACCCGGAAATGCAGCTCGGCACGGGGGCGGGGCCTGCCTGGCTGCGGCGAGCGACGGTGAGTCGGGCCAATGAGCGCTAGCGGCGGCGCAGGCGCGGCGGAAGTCCCGCCCGGCGTCGCGCGGGGGCGGGGCGGTGCCGGGGGCGGCGGGCGGCGGGGCGGGCGCAGGATGAGGGCGGCCATTGCTGGGGCTCCGCCGCGGGGAGGAGGACGCTGAGGAGGCGCGGAGTCGCGCAGCGCTGCGGGGGAGGCGCCCGAGCCGACGCGGGGCTCATGGCCAGGACCACCAGCCAGTTGGTGAGCGTACGGCGGCGGCGGGGCGCGGTGGCCCGTTACCCGCGAGTGCGGCGGCCGTCCGGGTCCGGCGAGGCGGGGCGGCCCGAGTGCCGCGGCCGGGCGGCGCCTCACCTGCGGCCGGGCGGCGGGCCGGAGCGCGGGCGCCGGCCGGGGCGCCTCTCGGCCGCTGCGGGCAGCGTGGGCCCAGGCTGCGGCAGGCGCCGGGCGGCCGGGGGCGCTGACAGGCGCGGAGGGCGGGGGAGGCCGGGAGGTGTCACCCGGCCGGGCGGGGTGGAAGTGCCTGGAAAGTTTGTTTTCGGCTCCGCGCAGCCTGGAATCGAGCTTCTGGGCTCACCTTGCCGTCCTGTCTGCAGAAGAGCCGCCCTGGGCCTTCACCTCGAGCAGGGTCCCGGGAAGCCTAGGCACCTGATGCTCGCTGCCCGGTTTCCACGTTCTTGATTGGTGTGGTCTGGACGCTATCCTGTCAGCCGGGCGTGTGGATGCTACTCCTGTCTGCCGCACTGCTTAGTGAAGTGGGAAGCCCCCGCGAGGCCGGGCTTGGAGGCCCCGCGAGGGGAGCAGGAGCTTGACAGGGAGGAGGGGTTTTAGGGGAAAAAAACCAACCACTTGTTGGATGAAATGTTTCTATGTTTTCTCTGTGTTGCTAAAAGTATCCTTAGTGTTTTTATATTTTCCTTCTGTTAAGTTTTGGAGTCTTGGGACGATGGTTTAAGTATGTATACCTTGTATGCAATGTGAAGTGGGTCATGGGAGAATGTCAAACAGCTAGCAAAATTTGGTTCAAAAGGCAAATCCCCTCGGGGTGGGGGTGTGGCTCAGTGGTAGAGCGCTTGTCTAGCAGACGCGGGAGGCCCCGGGTTCAATTTCCAGCACCGAGGAAAAAAAAAAAAAGCAAATCCCTTAATTGAAGGAAGACCCAGGAAGCTTATTTGGCTCCTTATCTTCCAGAATGCAGCCCTTAATGTTTTCGAAGGTTCATGATCCCCTTTGAGAATCTGAGGGAAGATCTGGCCCCTCCTGAGAAGAGCCCATAGCTGCACTGATATTTGTAAGGACTTCAGGAGGAGCTTGAACTTTTTTGCAGTTCATTTCATTGGTGGACTTCAGGTTACAACTTTGCATTGAAGAGATGGGTGGTAATCCAGAGTCTAAAAGAGAGGGGACCTGTCCAGTTGAGAAGATGGTGAAAGGTGAAAGGGATTTGTCTTTGACTCTTGTGACACGTGTGACTATACCCTGGGGTGCACGGGCTAGCACACAGAAACACAATTTAGGCTGTGGTGACCCTCAACGGAGGTTGAGGAGACAGTTGTTTGTGACATTAGTAAAATCAACTTCTCACAGTGATGGTCTTGCATTGCAAGGTGTGTATTTGATGGTGTCTTTGTGAAGAAGAAAAGAGCACATTTTCTCATGGCCTTACTACTTATGCATGATGGACATTTGACATCTGCCATTTGTTTGGTATCAGGCAGCTTTTTGGGTATAAAACACTGTAATCCAGTGAGCAGAAAAGAATTACAGAATAGAGGCTAGACTTCCACATACGGAAGTGAGAGGAACTAGGCTTTGCCTTTGTCACTTTGAGACCTCCCCATTCACATGTGTGAGAATATCTTTCTTTTCTTTTCTTTTCTTTTTTTTTTTGTGGTACCAGGGATTGAACCCAGGGGCGTTCTACCTCCGAGCTACACCCCCGGCCCTATTTTTTATACTTTATTTTGAAACCGGGTCTCACGAAGTTGTGGAGGGCCTCACTAAGTAGCTGAGGTTGGCCGTAAACCCGAATCCTCCGGTCTCCCTCTCCCAAGTACTGGGATTACAAGCGTGTGCCACCATGCCCGGCTTGAGAATATCTTTCTTGTTAGTAATGACAGATAGCCCCAATATTGGATTTTCATCTGAGGACAGATAGTTCAGGTGGGTTTGCATTTGGATCTTAGGTTGACATGCAGGCTCTGTATGAGAAGCCCCGTCCCAGTTAAGTTTCCCGTGAGTCTTTACACTTGTATAGCTGACAGGGGAAGCTGTACAAGCTATGAAGATGGAAAATGGCCTGGCCTAGCCCAGTGTGCCACTGAGGTGAGCCAAAGGATGTAAGTCTCATTTATTGAACACTTATTTGAAGGCAGGCAGTTTGCTATGTACTTTGTTCATACCATGTTGTGAGGAAGATATTGTTCCTATTTTACAGGTGAGGAAACTGAGGTGAGAGGTTAAATACCTGCCTCATAAATAGCAAGAGTGCAATTTGGCAGAGACCCCACTGCCTCTAATGTGAGGAACCCTCAAGGGAGGGTCTGCCAGGCAGCTTAGCCCAGCACCTGGTGCAAGGAAGTCCTTGGTGCTGCTGCTCAGGATGTCTTCCTGAGTACTGAGCCTGAGTTTTGACCATGCTGTGGTAGGGCAGGAGCGTAGTCTTCATATGGAAGGACAACACACATATTTCTTTGGGCAGATGGCTGCACTCTGTGACCCCTGGGGCCTGTTTCAGCTGTGTGCTGTCAGAAGCAGCTGTTTGGAAAGAAGCTGTGGTCCCTCCTCATTGAGGGCTGACGTGCCGCTGCGATTAGGCTTGAAACCCTTCCTTTGGAAAAAGAAACATGCAGCAGTCTTGTTAAAGGGAGAATTTGGGGATTGGGCCTAGTGCCTTCCTGCATGCGAGGGTGTGCACCTGTTGGGGAAGGCTGTGGGAAAGGCAGAGAGCATTGAAACAAGTGGCTTCTGATTGTCACACTCCTTCTCGGGTAGCTCCTCCTCATATGGCCCATCTGGTGAGGAGCATGATGTATTTCTGTTTCCAGTGATGCCCCAGTAGCACTTACCAAGCTGACAAGGTGAGGTCCCCGTACTGAGAAGAGGTAGAAGCGAGCGCTTGTTCTGCTCTCCTGACATGAGTTTTGTAAGAATCACAGCAGCAGCCTCCGTAGATGTGGCAGCTCTTGCCATCAGGCCTTGGCCTCTTGGTTGCCTTCAGTATGGCTTTAGCAAGGAAGAACAAGTGGCTCCTGGATATGAGTCTCCCTTTTCAATCTGTGCCCTTACCTCTGAGCCACCAGACTGTCCAGGGTGTTCCTGGACAGTTGACTGATTCCAGTGAGGAGCTGAGAAATGCTGCAGAAAGAAGAACGAGAGCAGCCAGCTCTGTCTGAAATGATGGTTTGGAGAAGAGTGGTCCCCAGCATGCATTTTGCCCTTCCCAAGGAGTACCTTCTGTGGAATGGACTTGGGCAGAATTCCGTGTGCTTTTCAGCTCTGTGAGGAGAGCAAGTGGCTGCTGAGGAACACTGGGTGCAGAAATGACTCCTGTAGCAGGTGCGAGCCCAAGGCTGTGAGGGTGTGCTTTAGGCCTGCCTGCAGGATGACAGGTGGTGATGGGGTATGCAGCGCAGTTGTTTTGAAGGCAGGTTCAAAGGGCAGTGCCTGGGGGAGGAAGTGCTGGTGTGGAAACTCTAAGTTTTGGATATGTACCGCTCAGGTCTTCTCAGTTATGCATTCTTCTGTGACTGGATCATGCTCTTCACTTGTTCAATGTAACTCCAAGGCCCTTTTCTTTCTTTTTTTTTTTTTTTTTGATGGTACTGGGGATTGAACCCAGGGGTGTTCTAGCTCTGGGCTACACTCCCAGACCTTTAAAAAAAATTTTTTTTAGGCCGGGTGTGGTGGTGCACGCTTGTAATCCCAGTACTTGGGAGGAGGAGACTGGAGGATCCAGGTTTGCAGCCAGCCTCAGGTACTCAGTGAAGCCCTCCGCAACTTTGTGAGACCCGGTTTCAAAATAAAGTATAAAAAATAGGGCCGGGGGTATAGCTTGGAGGTAAAACTCCCCTGGGTTCAAATCCCCGGTACCGCCAAAAAAAAAAAAAAAAATTTTTTTTTAAATGTTGAAACAGGGTCTTGCTAAGTTGCTGAGGCTGGTCTCTAACCTGCAATCTTTCTGTTTCAGCCTCCCAAGTGCTGGGGTTACAAGCATGCACCACTGCCCCTGGCTGACTCCAGGCCCTTTAAAAAAATAATTCAAGTCAGGTGTGGTGGCACATGCTTGTAATCCCAGTACTTGGGAGGCTGAGACAGGAGGATCGCAGGTTCGCGGCCAGCCTCAGCTACTTAGTGAGGCCCTCCGCAATTTAGTGAGACCCTATTGCAAAAATAAAGAATAAAAAATGGGCCTGGGTAGAATGCTTCTGGGTTCAATCCCCAGCACTGCAAAAAAAAAAAAAAAATTGAATGTTGTGAACAGTTTGAGCATTCAATCTCTAGTTGCTAGACCACAGTCAGACTGCATTTTCTCATTGTGAGGAATGTGCTCTCTAAGAGGAGGCCTGTTGCCGGGCGTGGTGGCATACGCTTGTAATCCCACTACTTTGGGAGGTGGAGACCGAAGGATCCGGGTTCGCGGCCAGCCTCAGCTGCTCTCGCACGCGCGCGTGTGTGCGCGTTCTCTCTCTCTCCCTGTCTCTCTCTCTCCCTGTCTCTCTCTCTCTCTACTTAGTGAGGCCCTCTGCAACTTCGTGAGACCCGGTTTCAAAATAAAGTATAAAAAATAGGGCTGGGGGTGTAGCGTGGAGGTAGAACGCCCCTGGGTTCAATCTCCGGTACCACAAAAAAAAAAAAAAAAAAGAGGAGGCCTGTTTGGGTCCTTAATGGCTATTGGGTTCTGCTTCTGTCCTTGACCTTGGTTGCATTTATATAGTTGATAGATTCCATTGTCTTAGTCCAGAATATTTTACTGTTTGATTTATTTTTGTACTGGAGATTGAAACCAGGGGCATTCTACCTCTCAGTTATACCCCCAGCCCTTTTATTTTGTTATTTTGATACAGGGTCTCTCTAGGTTTCTGAGAGTCTTGTTAAATTGCTGAGGTTGGTTTTGAACCTGCGATCCTCTTAGCTGTCAGCCTCCCAAGTAGAGATTACAGGAGTGTGCCACCACACCCAGCTTGATTTTTATTTTTTATTTTGAAACAGGGTCTTGCTAAGTTGCTGAGGCTGGCCTCCAACCTGCAATCCTCCTGTCTCAGCCTCCCAATTAATGAAATTAGAGGCGTGTGCCACCTTGCCTGGTGAAACTGAGTTTTTTTCTTTTTGGCATTGGGGATTGAACCCGGGGCAGTCTACCTCCAAGCTACACCTCCAGCCCTGTTTTTTATTCTTTTTTTTTTTTTTGCGGTACCGGGGATTGAACCCAGGGGGGGTTCTACCTCTGAGCTACACCCCCGGCCCTATTTTTTATACTTTATTTTGAAACCGGGTCTCACAAAGTTGTGGAGGGCGTCACTCAGTAGCTGAGGCGGGCCAAGAACCCAGATCCTCCGGTCTCCACCTCCCAAGTACTGAGATTACAAGCATGCGCCACCACGCCCGGCTTTTATTCTTTTTTTTTTTTT
>PVJS01045559.1:0-16186 GCA_004027185.1 Glis glis
CCCTCCCTCTCCCCCTCTCTCCTTCCGTCCCTCCCTCCCTCCCTTTCTCCCTCTCTCCCTCCATCTCAAGCTCTTCTTTCTTGCCTCTCACCACAGGCATAGGCTTTGCAGATGAGTCTCCTAGATCTAAGTGTTTTCATACTTCCTACTTACTGTTAATTTGAACTTATTATTATATGTCTGTCTCCTAGTTTGCTGGTATGGGTTATGGCTGATTTTATTTGCTTATATTGTTGAGCTTTTTGGTTGCGTGGTTTTTGTTTTACTTTGCCTTCTTTTGTCTTAGAGGATGCATGGAGATATTCAGCTTTAGGCAACTGCCATTAATCTCTACAGCTAAAAAGTCATAACTTTCATTTTTTAAGAATATTTGTGGTAGAGCTGAGCATGGTGGCGCGCACTTGTAATCCCAGTACTTTGGGAGGTGGAGACCGGAGGATTCGGGTTCGCAGCCAGCCTCAGCTCGCTCGCTCTCGCTCTCTCTCTCTCTCTCTCTCCCTCCCTCCCTTCCTCCCTCCTCCCCCCTCTACCTAGTGAGGCCCTCCGCAACTTCATGAGACCCGGTTTCAAAATAAAGTATAAAAAATAGGGCCGGGGGTGTAGCACGGAGGTAGAAGGCCCCTGGGTTCAATCCCCGGTACCACACACACACAAAAAAGAATATTTGTGGTAGATGTAGAGCTACAGATTGACCAGCCCATAGCTCTAGGATAAAAGCAGCTACAGGGGCAGCTCACCTTTACAAGGCTTTTCTTTCCTAACTCCTCTCTTTCTCCTTCCCTCATCTGGTGTTTGCTGAATTATCTGGGCTTTCTGATATTTCAGGATGTTTTATATTCTGAGAAGTGGGAGTGTTGCTCTCTCATCAGTATACTATCCCTCCTGGCTACCACTGTTTTTATTTTTAAGAGATAAGGTTTCTTATCTTTAGTTTTCAACTTTTTATTCATAAGATCATGAATCTATGTGATACTTTTATTAAAACCTTCTGTTCCAAGGGGCTGGAAGACCACTCCCAGATTTGATGATTTGTTAGGAAGCTTTCATAGGACTATAGTATATAATTGTACTATGACTAGGATTTATTATAGCAAATGGATATGAAGAAAAATCAACAAAGGGAAAAGGCACACAGAGTCAAGTCCTGAGAAAGCCAGGCCTGAGCCTCCGAGAGTCCTCTCACCGTGGAATCTTGTGGAAGGTGCCTGCTTCCTCTGTTAGTGAACGGTGGCAACACAGCTCGTTAGAGACTCTGTGCCCAAGGATTTGGGGGCCTGTCCATGTAGGCATCCTCTGCTTGGTATGTACATTTATGACTCCCAGAAGAAAAGCTGGTGTTCAGCACAAACCATACTGTTTGCACAAGCAATTAAGGCATAGCAAGCCATTCTTATCAGTTAGGGTTGTAGGAACCCTCCTGAAATACAAGATCCCAGAAACCAGTAAAGGACCAACCCTGAAAGCAAGGCTTTCCAAGGACAGCAGTGTAGGCCTGTTAACTCTTTTCTGAATTTCTACCTACTCAAACGTTTATTCATCCTTGTAGGAAAATGTTAAGGATCTAAAGGGGTCAGCAGTGTCATATCTAGTAAAATCAATCTGTTTTGTTCTCAGTAAACTCTAAGATATAATCAATAGTGAGGGAAATACATAAAGCAAAATTATTTTTCTTTACCATCCTCAGAAAAAATATACTCAATAAAGCAAGGTAGCAAAATTCTTCTCAGTCATAATCTTAAGTTTGTAATCTTTTCAAACATTTTAAATTGAGGTAGTAAAAATGTCAATATGATAAATAACATCTCATTCCTTCATTAATTTTGTTAATGGGCAGAGAAAATGACTGTGTAAAGGAATTATATATTCACTCTTTTTTCTTATAGCCTAAGAAGGTTGTCAAGGTCAAGCCTCACCCACCTGTAGCCCCTCGACCTTCCAGCAGTTCCACGGCAGCAGCACGCCACAGATTGCTGAGGGTCCTGCCACACATTGGGCAGTCTTGCTTACCTTCTACTGCGAGTGCATATCCACCCGAAACACCCAGGAGTACAGCTTCTGGTCTGGCAGCTCAGCCCCCTGCCAACAGACCCATGTCATCTCTCCCAGGGGAGCCGCTCCGGGGGGAAGAGGACGACTGGGAGAGCACTGCCCTGTCACAGTCCAGTAGTGGCATCCGGCCGCCACCACAGATGCCCCATGCAGAGCTGGAAAGTGACAGGGCGCTGGCTGGTGCTCTTCTGCACCTCAGCACATCCTTGCCTAGGCGGACAGCACCCTTTTCAGGGAACTTGCCATCTAACAACGAGGAGGAAACTGTCCTGTCTCCAGCTGTGGAAGAGTGTGTACCTCAAGAATCGCTTCTACCCCAAGCAGGCCCTTTTGCCTCATTTCCAGACAGAAATGCTACAGAGCAGAGCAGTGACTTAGAAGGTGTGCAGAAGGCTAAGTCGGAGTTCTTGCTTACCAGTGGTGACAAAGGCACGAGAGGCCCTGAGCAGCATCTGAAGCCCGGCACCAGAGTAGTGAGCAGAGACGCAGTGGATGCCGCAGTCCTGAACCACCGCCAGCTAAGTCCTCACAAGAATCGACTCCTGTCACCACTGCACTGTCCAGCACCCGTGTCACTGCGGAGCTCTCTGGTGAAACCGCAGAGACAGGCCAGATGTCCAGAGTCTGGGAACCTCCCAGCTTCTGCTTCCCACAGCACGCTCAGGTCCTTGGACATTCGCACCAAAGCTGAGCCATCTGTCTCTAGGACTGCTCGCTTTCGCGGGATTAAAGTAGACTCGCCTGGGAAAAGATCTGATCTAATTTCCAAAGTGGAGGCCCGGGACATCACAGAAATGGCCAACAAGGCTTCTAAAGAGCCCGTTGGCTGCATAAATAAAGTTGGGTTTTTCGCCTCACTGGCCCGCAGCGCAAGCAGAGATGGTTTACCGGGCACCCGTGGGGCGGGCAGGCTCTGGCCCTCTGGAATCGGGCTGTCCACAAGCCTCCAGCATTTTCAGGATGAAAGCCTTAGGAAAAGTTCTCCTCAGTCAGAACCTACGGAATTTTTCCTAGTAAGTATTCTCCTTTCAACATGTCCCACTAGTTACTTTTGTAGTGATTCACCATATTTAAAGTTTGGTTTTTGTTTACAGAAATGGGGGGCGCCTGCTGGGCGCAGCGGTGCACGCCTGTAATCCCAGCTACTCAGAGGCTGAGGCAGGAGGATCGCAAGTTTGAGGGTAGCCTGGGCAACTTAGCAAGACCCTGTCTCAAAATAAAACTTAAAAAGGGCTGGGGATGTAGCTCAGTGGTAGAGCATTTGCCTGGCATGCATGAGGCCCTGGGTTCAATACCCAGTACTGCAAAAAATATCAAATAAGGGGGACTAATGTTAAAGTTTTTTTCATAAAATTCTCTGAAAATGTTTATCTAGTTTGTAGGAAACCTTTTGTGTGATTTAATTTCAAATAATGTGTCAATCCCAAATGGAAAAGTGTAATTTGAAAATAAGTTCATATAAACAGTTTATCATATATTTTTAAATGCTAAATGTTTTATTAATGTTTTTCCCAAAGTAAGAACTCTTATCTGAGCCATCAAGTTTTACTCTTTTAAAAATAAATAATAAGCCAGGCGTGGTGGCACATGCTTATAATCCCAGTACTTGGGAGGCTAAGACAGGATAATCCCAGGTTCACTGCCAGCCTCAGCAACCTTGTGAGACCCTCTGTAACTTAGTGAGACCCTGTTTCAAAAGAAAAAATAAAATGGGACTGGGGGTGTAGCTCAGAGGTAAAATGTCCCTGAGTTCAATCCTCAGTACCACAAAAAAAGATAATAAGCACACTACTACTAGAAGTAAGAAGCAAATTCCAAGTTAATTAAGTAATTCTAAATGGAAGCCTGATTGCATTTTAGTAGTAAAGTGCAAGTACTTTGTGTTCGGTGATCTCTTCTGTTCTCCATTGACTCACCTCTGTAGGTGTTTTGTGCTTTAATTGTAGTCTGCCCGTGGTATTGGAATGCATGGAAATAATGCAGCAGCAGGGAAAAGAGTAGGTAAGCTACAGATAACTTTGAAAACAATATAAGGCTAATAATCACATCATTATACATAGTGTTGAATTTTCAAAGAGAAATAGGAAGAACACTCTTCATGGTATGTTCAGAGTAAACTTTCTTTTTTTTTTTTTGTGGTACCGGGGATTGAACCCAGGGGCATTCTACCTCCACGTTACACACCCAGCCCTATTTTTTTATACTTTATTTTGAAACTGGGACTCATGAAGTTGCGGAGGGCCTCACTAAGTAGAGAGAGAGAGAGAGAGAAAGAGAGACAGGGAGTGAGAGAGAGAGAGAGAGCTGAGGCTGGCCGCGAACCCGGATCCTCTGGTCTCCACCTCCACTGGGATTACAAGTGTGCGCCACCACACCCGGCTCAGAGTAAACTTTCTCCCTAAACATTTTCCAGTTCAGAAAATGATTGTGCAAATTGACAGTAGTGAAGAATACAACAAAATGTAACGTGAAGTCCAGTTTGTCTGTCTTCTCCTTCGTTACCTAAGTCTTTGGTGTCATATCCCCCCCCAAAAAAAACCCCAGAAAACAAATCACTGCCAAGTCCATTATCAAGAAGCTTTCCTCAGCTGTGCCGTGGCGCAAGCCTGTCATCCCCAGTACTTAGGAGGCTGATACAGGAGGATCACAGGTTCCAGGACAGCCTCAGCAACATAGCACGACTCAGCAACCTAGGAAGACCCTGGTTCAAAACAAAAAGATAGCCAGGCCTGGTGGCGCACGCTTGTAATCTCAGTACTTGGGAAGCTGAGACAGGAGGATCACAGGTTCCTGGCCAGCCTCAGCAACTTAGTGAGGCCCTCCGCAACTTAGTGAGACCCTGTTTCAAAATAAAGAATAAAATAGGGCTGGGGGTGAAGCTCGAAGGTAGAATGCCCCTGGGTTCAATCCCTAGTACCACCCAAAAAAAAAAAAAAAGATAACCGGGTATGGTGGTGCAAGCTTATAATCCCAGTACTTGGGAGGCTGAGACAGGAGGATCGTGGTTTGTGGTCAGCCTCAGCTACTTAGTGAGGCCCTCTGCAACTTAGTGAGACCTGTTTCAAAATAAAGAATAAAAAAAATAGGGCTGGGGGTGTATCTCAGAGGCAGAATGCCCCTGGGTTCAATCCCCAGTACCAAAAAAAAAAAAAAAAACAAAAGCAAAGAGGAGGAGGAGGAGAAGGAGAAGACAATGAGAAATGTTGCCCCCAGTTTTGTGCAAGAACTGGTGTTTTAGGCTGGTGATAAAGCAGGCTTGATTTTGCTGAGCTTATGGCAAAAGGCATCACATCAATTGTAAATTCATTTTTTTTAATCTTTGAAGAGTTTTCAGAGGTTCATAGCTGCCTAATAAATATTATTAAGCTCAACCCTCCTATACCTTTTTCAGCAGTGAAGAAGAGGTGCCAGCCCCCTGAGACACAGCCATTTTTCTTCTCATTTTTCCCACTTTTTTCTGCTTTCTTTGCCTCTCATGTCTTGGCCTTTGAGTGCCACCAAGTATTTCTGTGTACCTGTACTGTTACTTTAACAACTATGGACAATAAGTCACTGAGCTTCTCTGCTTATGACTAGGGTTTGTTTGCATTTCGGTCAGATCTAGAGACATTTCAGTCAGTAATTAGAGAAACTGATTTTTTTTTCATATGTGATAACAGATATGTTCCTTTTTTTAGGCAAAAAAATCGTTGTAATAGTACAATATTTAGTTTATTTTTTCTTAGTGCTGGGGACTGAACCTAAGACATCAAGCTGGTTGGGCAAGTGCTCTACCTCTGAGCTATACCTCCAGCCCCTAATAAATATTTTTGGGAAAGCTAGTGGTACTGTGAAATCAAGCTATGTACTGTGTTATAACATTTAAGTTTTTCAGAATGTTTTTTACATGTGTGAACTGATTTGGCCTTAAAGCACTTAGTAACCTAAGGAGAAAAATACATATTCTGTTATTTTTAAAATCATCAAGCCGGGCGGTGGTGGCGCACACTTGTAATCCCAGTACTTAGAAGGCTGAGACCGAGGACCAGGTCCACGGCCAGCCTCAGTTACTTAGTGAGGCCCTCTGCAACTTAGTGAGACCCTGTTTCAAAATAAAGAATAAAAAATAGGGCTGGTGGTATAGCCCAGAGGTAGAATGCCCCTGGGTTCAATCCCCAGTACTGCAAAAAAATAAAAATAAATATAATAAAATGATCAAGCCAAGCCAGACGTGGTGGCACACGCCTGTAATTCCAGTACTTGGGAGGCTGAAGCAGGAGGATCACAGGTTCAAGGACAGCCTCAGCAAATAGTGAGATGCTCAACAACCCAGTGAGACCCTGTTTCAAAATAAAAATAAAAAAGGGGCTGAGGGTGTAGCTCGGAGGTAGAATGCCCCTGGGTTCAATCCCCAGTACCACAAAAAAATCAAAATCAAAACAAAACAAACAAACAACAACAACAAAATCAAGCTGAGTGTGGTGGCATACACCTGTAATCCCAGTACTTGGGAGGCTGAGATAGGAGGATCCCAGGTTTGAAACCAGCCTCAGAAACTTAGTGAGACACTGTTTCTAAATAAAAAATAAAATAGGACTGTGAGTGTCTCTCAGAGGTAGAAAGCTTCTGGTTTCAATCCCAGCACCACTAAAAATAAAATAAAATGATCAAATTGATGTTTTGAAAGAATGAATGAGTTGCTTATGGTTAAGAAATTCACTTTCTGAGCCGGGCGTGGTGGCGCACGCTTGTAATCCCAGTACTTTGGGAGGCGGAGACCGGAGGATCCGGGTTCGCGGCCAGCCTCAGCTCTCTCTCTGTCTGTCTCTCCCTGTCTCTCTCTCTCTCTCTCTCTCTCTCTCTCTCCCTCCCTCCCTCCCTCTCTCCCTGTCTCTCTCTCTCTGTACTTAGTGAGGCCCTCCGCAACTTCATGAGACCCGGTTTCAAAATAAAGTATAAAAAAAAAAATAGGGCTGGGGGTGTAGCACGGAGGTAGAATGCCCCTGGGTTCAATCCCCAGTACCGCAAAAAAAAAAAAAAAAAAAGAAATTCACTTTCTGTGATGTGCTTAGGTCTAAAAGAACAGTTCCATGATCCTCTGAAGTTCCTTGATGTTGACAGTACAATTGGGATGCAATGACATTGTTCTCAGGGGGGCTCATCAAGGATGACTTTGAGCCAGATGTGGTGGTGCACACCTAGCCCAGTACATGGGAGGCTGAGACAGGAGACTCACAGGTTCGAGGCCAGCTTCAACAACTTAGCGAGACCCTCAGCAACTTAGTGAGACCATTTTAAAGTAAAAAATAGCCGGGCATGGTGGCGCACACTTGTAATCCCAGTACTTGGGAGGCTGAGACAGGAGGATTGCAGGTTCGCGGCCAGCCTCAGCTACTTAGTGAGGCCCTCCGCAACTTAGTGAGACCCTGTTTCAAAATAAAGAATAAAAAATAGGGCTGGGGGTGTAGCCCAGAGGTAGAATGCCCCTGGGTTCAATCCCCAGTACCACAAAAAAAGAAAGTAAAAAATAAAAAGGGGGCTGAGGGTGTAACTTGTAGGTACAATGCCGACCTTGAACCAGACATTTTTCTTGATTCTCTTGAATGTTTTGTATACTTTATAGAAGCTGATTACCATAATTAGAAAAGTGTTGATGTAAAGAAGTTCTAAAAAATGTCCTAATATCAGTAGAGATCTACTACATCTTTTAAAAAGTTGATGTAAATTTTATAAATAGTTTTCAATACAAAAGTAATGCAAATTAAATTCTTATGGCATAGACGTTTACCAGGACAGAAAATGTGTTTTGTATTTTTCTTAGTAGTACTCTCAGTTAGAATTTTATGCCTGTATTAATCAAGGTGTCCCTTTCTCTAAACAGGAGAGTGTACCCACCACCTCCCCCCTGTGAAGGCCCCTCTTCAAACAAAGAAGAAGACAACAAAGCACTGTTGTCTTTGTGGAAAGAAAACTGGACTGGCGACTAGCTACGAGTGCAGGCAGGTTGGCCAGCTGGAGAAGTCGGGCTGCTTTCTCAGTGGTGACCCAGCGTGGGGGCTATGCAAAATAAAACATGGTTTAAGTCGGCCATTTATAACATCAAGCTGATATTCAAATAGTAGTCTTAACTGGCTGAAGTAAAGAGCAAGTAGGTAGCTTATGAGTTCCCAATAGGCAAGAGCAGCTCCCCTGCTGCCCTTTAAGCCAGATTTAAGCCAGTAGGAGAGAGTGTGCCTTCTTTATCTTGTGTTAAATATACTTTCTTTTTGTTTGAATGTTACCTAGAAGTACCCCTCCTCCAAGATTCTATTTTAAATTTAAAAAAATACCAAGTTTAATTTACTGTAAACTTTAACAATTGTATGGTAAACTTATTTCAAAGCCGATGAATAATATGTTTTTAAGTAATATTTCTTCTCATAACAATGTCTTTCATTAGCATTGATTAATATCTTCCAAGGATGGTATCTGCTCTTAGGGTGAGGCCAGGCATTGAAAATAACTGCTGCTTTTTAGAGTATATTGTGTTCAGATGAAAACAGCTTATCTTATTGGTAGAAACATTTAAATTTTTTGTGTGTTTGTGGTACTGGGGATTGAACTAGGGCCTTATGCATGCTAGGCAAGTGCTTTGCTACTTAACTACATCCCCAACCCTAGAAACATGTTTTTAAAATCCTTTCATGGCACAGTAATATTTTACATAATTTTCTCATGAGCCTGGATTTCTCAGAAATTCAGTTCTTTCTAAGTTTAGTAAGTAAGCTTTTTTTAATCAGCTTTTGCAATTTTACTATTTCATTCCATAATGTATTCTTTACTATAAACTGCCATTCATAGGCAAATAACTTGTTCTTTTTTGGGGGGGGGTCTGTGTGCTTATAAGTGGAAGGGAAACATCAGCGCTGAAATTGCTAAAGAGATTCAAAGGGCTTCCGTTGGACTGCCAGAAGTCAAGCACCTCTCTCCCAAAGAGATGAGCCTTTCATAGAAATGTGACTATTCATGTAAACTCTTTTTGTGCTTTAGATGTGGAAACAACTTCTGTGCATCACATCGCTATGCAGAAACTCACGGCTGCACCTATGATTACAAGAGTGCAGGGAGGAGATACTTGCAGGAGGCAAATCCTGTGATTAATGCACCAAAACTTCCAAAAATCTAACGCTTCCTCTGCATCTTACTGTTCTGCCCGAGGAATCGTATTATACTGACAAAAGAAATACTGTTTAGACTGCATTATTTTTGTTCGACTCCAAAAGATTTGCCAAACAACAAAAGCATATGATGCCTACTGTTGGAGAATGAGAATGCTTCTGTATTTGACCTCTTCATTCTTTGGTGAATCAAAAGTTTTAAAAGTAGTTTAAAAAACTTTATGCTACAACGATTTAGCTTTGTTATTGCATGTCTGTGTTAAGTGGTTTATATTTGATCTTACAATTCTACTACACAAGTCTTCAAAAGATGCACTTTAGGAAGTTAATATTGACTGTTAACCTGGCATCCATGTTGTACAGAAATGAGTGGTCATGTAATAGTTCTACTCAAACTGACTAAGTGTTTTTCTTTTTCTTTTTCTTTTGTGGGTTGATGGGGTAGCTGGGGATTTTTTTTTACATTCCATTTGGTTTTCCAATGTGGTTTTTAACACATATATATTTTTCCATATTCAAATTGGCATTAAGATACATATCCATTCTATAAAACATGTTAATCATAGTATATATGTGTTAGCTTTTTGTCGCAGTGACCAAATTACCTAACAAGAACAGCTTTGGGGAGGAAACATTTATTGTAGCTCATGGTTTCGGAGGTATCAGTCCATGGTTGGCCAACTCCATTGCTCTGGGCCTGAGGTAAGGCAGAACATCATAGTGGAAGGACATGGCGGAGGAAAGCTGCTCAGCTTATGGCAGTGAGGAAGCAGAGAGGCAGGAAGGGGCAGGGACAGATACAGTTTTCAAGGCCACACCCCCAGTGACCACCTCCTCCAGCCAGGCCCCACCTCTGAACCTTGCTGCACTGGGGACTCTGATTTCAACCCATGAGCTTTGGGGGGGGCATTGTTATGATCCAAATCATAACACACTGCCCCTGGCCCGCAAAAGCCCATGCCCATCTCACAGTGAATTCATTCCATCTGTAAGAGTCCCCTTAGTCTGAACAGTTTTAGCATTACTCAAAAGTCCAAGTCCAAAGTCTCCTCTGAAAGTCAAGCCAGCTCTTAGCTATGAGGCCCTATAAAAATAAAAAAGCAAGTTACATACATGTAATATACAATGGCACAGAGTAAACATTTAGAAAGAAGGGATGAAACCAAAACCCAGCTGGGCAAATATTAAGTCCTATAGCTCCACATCTGGCATCTGGAGCACAAAGTGGTGAGATGTTGTTCTCAGAGGGCTTGATCTCAAAGCCCTGCCTCTGGCCTCACTGGTCGCAGCTCACATGGCCTCTCTCTTAGCCCAGCTCTGTCCACAGCCTGCAGCTTTCCTCAACAGATATTCCGTGTTCCTGGCATCCTATAATCCCTGGGGTTTCCATTGCAGCTTCAGACTCACTCCCATAGCTTTACACATCACCCTTTCAGGTGCCATCTGCAGGGATTCTGACCCTGACACATATGACCTGGCCTACCAGGCCTTCCTTTAAAATCCTAATGGAAGTGTCCATGACCTCTTAATTTCAGCATCCTATATTGCAGAACCAGAACCACATGGATGTTGCCAAGGTCTGCTGCCAGTTTGAGCAGTAGCTGGGCCCCCTTGGACCAGGGCTGGAGTGGCCTCTGAGTGAGTGCACGAGTGGCTGAGCATGGTGAAATGAATCCTGGGGAAACAACTTGTTAGGCAGCCCTGTGTGAGCAGGAAACCCTAAAGGTCTCTTTTTAAGGCAGTGTCTTTCAAATGCTGTCTTCAAAAAGTGTTTTCACTTTTATGGCCCTGGGGCCTGAGAATAGGTAAGATCTGTTCAATTCCTGAGATGGCCTCAAAGCATCTTTCCTATTGTTACTGTGCAAAGTACTTAGCTTCCCTTGAGTGGCAGTAATCTCTTCAGCAACCATACCTTCCTTGGCCCCAATTTTACACCTGCTTTCCTGGCCGAACTGCTAGTTTTTAAAATCTTTCCCCTGCTTTCTGATCCCAGTTATCAAAATAATCCTGGATAAAAGCTGCCAGCGATACCCATGCTATAGCCTGAATGTTATGCTGCCTTGAAATTGTCTTCATCAGATTAATTAAGCATCACTTTTAAATTCCATCTCACAGAAAGTCTTAGGACATGGACAAAGTGAAGACAGGTTCTTTGCCAAAATGTAACACATATGGTCTCCAGTCCAATTCCCAGTAAACTCCTCATTTCCATCTGAAACCTCATCAGCACATTTTGACTGTTTGCATCCCAGTCGGCATTAGGTCTCTGAGCTCTCACCCTAAGTTCCCATTAAGCTCTCACAACATTCTAAGGCTTCTCTAGCTGGCATCTCCAAACTTTTGCACAAACCAGTTCCAAAGGCCTCTGAATCACATGGTCAGGTTAGTCACAGCAACGACCCTACCTCTTGGTACCAATTTTTGTGTTAGTCAGCTTTTCATTGCTGTAACCAAATTACCTAACAAGAACAACTTAAGAGGAGGAAACATTTATTTTGGCTCATGGTTTCAGAGGTCTCAGTCCATGGTCAGCCAACTCCATTGTTTCAGGCCTGAGCTGAGGCAGAACATCATGGTGGAAGGACTTGGTAGAGGAAGGCCTCTCGGCTCCTGGAAGCCAGGAGGCAGAAAGACAGATCCAGTCCTCAAGGCCACACCCCCAGTGACCTGCTTCCCCTTCAGTGCCCCATCTCTGCACCTGGCTGCACGGGAGACCATGATTCCAACACATGAGTTTTTTGGGAGGACATTCCATATCCAAATTATAGCAATGTTTCTTAAAATACTACTTTTTAAATGATAGTTTAAAAATAGACAATGTTCTACTTGTTTCCATTTAATACAGAAACCAACTTTTCACTTTCCAAAAAACAAAAATGGCTACATTTAAAACAAAATCTCAGCTTGGCTTATTTTTCTTATATCTCAAGTGCTATTACCAGAAGAAATTCAAATAAATATTTAATTTGACTATGAATTTGATTATTTATAATACATTTTATAAATACCTTCTTTTATAAAAACCATTTGATCAAATAAATCAGATTTATTCTACTTGAAAAAGATGACTATCTGTAAAGTACTCTTTTATGATCCTTGACCCTGTTCCTCAGATGTAACCAGTGGCTTTTGGGAGGTCACTTGCTTTATAGAGGCTCCATCAAGGCTGATGCTGAACTCTGGGAAATAGCCGATAGGTAACCCAGGTAGACTCTGCAACTCTGGACTCTGCAAGCATACCAGAGGCTAATTTAGGTAGGTGCCCCAAAGGGCCAGGCATGGTGTCACATGCCTGTAATCCTAGTACTTGGGAGGCTGAGACAGGAGGATTGCATGTTTGAGGCCAGCCTCAGCAACTTAGCAAGACCCTGTTTCAAAATAAAATAGGGCAGGGGGTGTAACTCAGAGGTAGAATGCCCTGAGTTCAATTCCTGGTACCAAAAAAATAAAGATTGCATGAACTGGAGAGCTCTATTTCCCTCCCCTGCTTCCTGTAAGAGAAGCAGGCATTTTTCTCCTGTATGGAGAAAAATGCCCTCAGAGCAAGATAGGAGCAGGATGTGGAAAATGAGGGGAAGGGCCACGCACTTAGGTTGAAGCATGCATTTAAGAGGGCAAATACAGATTAATGACATATATTTATCAGTAATTCAGTCTTTACTCACAAAGAAAATGTATAGCCATAGAAAGTTTAAGAACTCAATTACAGCCAGCCATCATGGCGCATGCTTGTACCGCGCCAAAAAAAAACTCCAGTACCGCAAAAAAAAAAAAAAAAACAATTACAAGGATAGACTGCTTGAAAATGGACCTAAAAGCTAGGCATGGTGGCACACACATGTAATCCCAGTACTTGGGAGGCTGAGATTGGAGGATCACACATTCGAGGACAGCCTCAGCAAGTACTGAGACTCTCATCAATCAAGTGAGACCCTATTTCAAAATAAAAATCAAAATATAGGGTTAGGGGTGTAGCTCAGATGTAGAATGCCCCTGGGTTCAATCCCCAGTACCAAAAAAAAGAAAAGAAAATGGACCTACAGCATTTGGCAGGGGGTGGAATATTGGGGATTGAACCCAGAGACATTCTACTTCCAAGTTACACCTCCAGCCCTTTTTATTTTATTTTGAAACTGGGTCTGTGTCGCCCAGGCTGGCCTCAGATATGCAATCCTCCTCTTTTAGCCTCCCAAGTACTGGGATTACAGGTGTGTGCCACCACTCCTGGCTATATTTTTGTTTCTAATGAACAAAATAACCTGTACTTCATTGCTGTCTGAGACATCATGAGAATGGCCTATAATGCCCATAATGTCCCTGAAGATTTTGTTCTTAAGTCTCCTGTAAGAAGACACAGGCTTTCCCTACAGCTCTCCTCTTTTCTGTCTGAGCTCTCACTAGAACCATCTTTAATCCAACCACCTGTTGGTCTATGTTTCTACTAACAGTCTCATCATAATGGCAATCAGTGGTGGAGCACCTGCCTAATATGCACAAGGTCCTAGGTTTGACCCCCCCCACATTTCTCAGAAATTTAAAAAATAGCCAGGCATGGCACATGCTTTTAATCCCAGTACTTGGGAGGCTGAGATGGGAGGATTGCAGGTTCAAGACCATCCTCAGCAATTTAGCAAGACCTTGTATCAAAATAAAAAATGCAAAGGGCTAGGGGTGTAGCTTCAGAGATAGAATGCCCCTGGGTTCAATCCCCAGTACCACAAAAAAGAAAATGATTTTTTAGTGACTTCCTTTGCTCGTAGGAAAAGTCTTTGAGCTTCTATAAAGTACCATACACTAGGTGGCTTATAAGTAAAAGAAATTAACTTCTTACAGTTGTGGAGATTGAGAAGTCTAAGATCAAAGCACCAACAGATTCAGTGTGTGTTGAGGGCCCACTTCCTCATAGATGACCATCTGACCATCTGTCCATCGTGTCTTCGCCTGGTGGAAGAGGCCAGGGACGTCTCTGGGGTCTTTTTTTTTTTTTTTGGTACTGGAAATTGAAGCCAGGGGCATTCTACCACTGAGCTACACCCTCAGCATTACTTTTTTTTTTTTAATTTTGAAACAGGGTCTCACTAAGTTGCAGAGGGCCTCACTAAGTTGCTGAGGCTAGCAGCTAACCTTTGATCCTCCTGTCTCAGCCTCCCAAGTATTGGGATTACAAGCATGCACCACCACACCTGGCTTCTGGTTTCTGGGGTCTCTTTTATAAGATCACTAACTGCCGGGCATAACTTGCCTTCTGCAAGCTCCTCAGCATGCGGACAGAGGCACTGAATTCCCTGCTGAGGACTCGGCTGCCTTGCAAAATGCTCATCTGAACCAGGGACACGCTCCAGGTGCCTCCCAAAGAGGGACCAGTCATCCATCTCTCAGGCTGACTGTCCTTTTTAGGAAAGAGTTAACGATTAATACAGGATAAGTGATTAGAATGGTGCTTGACACATACCAGCCTTATAGGCATTAGCTATTTTTATTTTAGTCAGAGAATGGACTATGATAATGGCATTCCATTACATAGTTCATCAATCTAAATGTCACCGTCACCACCATCACCTGTCTCCTGCAGGATTCCTGCAGAAACCTCATGCCTGTGCCCACTGCCCCCTCCTCCACTACTCCTTGCTGCTCCTGAAGCACAAGGGTGCTCCCCTAGAGCCCTGCACTCCCTCCAGACATGCCCATGGCCAGCCCTTTACCTCCCTCAGGGGCCTGCTCCAGGCTCCTCTTCTCAGTGAGTCTTCCCTTAAGCTGGGCATGGTGGCACATGCCTACAATCTCAGTACTTGGGAGGCTGAGACAGGAGGATCACAGTTTCAAGGACAGCCTCAGCGACAAAGTAAGACTCTCAGCAACCTAGCAAGACCCTATTTTCAAAAACAAAAAAATGAAAAGGGCTGGGGTACACGTGTAGCTCAGAGGTAGAATGAATGACCCTGCGGTCAATCCCCAGTACCACCAAAAACAAGTCTTCCCTCTATTCCCCTTCACAGCCTTTATTATTCTCCATGGTACTTAACACAGTCTGACATGTAGACACCATCCACTTCCTGAGCTCCTTCAGACCACACACAAGAAGGTTAATTTCCACCTGAGCAGCAACTTGGTCTTTTGGTTCACTGATGTGCAGCAGATATCCGATAATTAGTCATTGCACGAATGGATGCAGTGGTTACCTCTAGTCTACCATGTGCCACGCCTTTTTCCTTTTTTATACATTATCTCATTTAGTTCTCACAGACCTCCAAGTTGGGTGTTATCAACACCACTAAAAAGAAAAACAAAGCTTGACAGGGTTGAATACATTACATACAGTCACAGCCTTCCAAGGAGATTTAATCCCTGCTCTGAGCTAAAGCCCTCAGCCACACCTCATATGTTAAAGGGATCATTTAAGTGTGGAGGTGTGAAGTATTCAAGTATTTGAGGGCCTCAGCTGACATGAAGTGTGTAGCCCCTAAGGGTACAGTGGTGAAGTTGCCAACTACAGGAGAATTTGTGTCATTGACTCACCAATGACAAGCAGAAAATGCCAGGTCTTTGAAATAAAGGACAGGATTTAAAGTCCAGCAGCAGCTGGGCATGGTGGCGCACGCTTGTAATCCCAGTACTTGGGAGGCTGAGACAGGAGGATCCGGGTTTACAGCCAGCCTCAGCTACTTAGTGAGGCCCTCTGCAACTTAATGAGACCCTGTTTCAAAATAAAGAATAAAAAATCGGGCTGGGGGTGTAGCTCGGAGGTAGAATGCTCTGGGCTCAATCCCCAGTACCGCAAAAAAAAAAAAAAAAAAAAAACCTGTGATCCTCCTGCCTCAGCCTCCCAAGTACTGTGATTACAGGCATGTGTCAACACATGTAGCACATGAGATAACATGTAAAGTGTGGCCCAGTAATATTCCTTCCATTCACTTCTCCTTTCCCCTCTTCTAGGGAGCCTTTGTCCTGGAGTCTGTAGGGGGAATCCTAGGCGTCTAAAGTCTATGACACTTTATGTCTAA
>PVJS01045560.1:0-16181 GCA_004027185.1 Glis glis
TTTTTTTTTTTTTTGCAGTACCGGGGATTGAATGCAGGGGCGTTCTACCTCCGCGCTACGCCCCCGGCCCTTTTTATACTTTATTTTGAAACTGGGTCTCACAAAGTTGCGGAGGGCCTCACTAAGGAGAGAGAGAGAGAGAGAGAGAGACACAGGGAGAGAGAGAGACACAGGGAGAGAGAGAGCGAGAGAGCTGAGGCTGGCCGCGAACCCGGATCCTCCGGTCTCCACCTCCCAAAGTACTGGGATTACAAGTGTGCGCCACCATGCCCGGCCAGATTTTAATTTTTATTCGGAAACAGGGTCTCACTAAGTTGCTGAGGCTGGCCTTGAATCAGCAATCCTCCTGTTTTAGCCTCCCAAGCACTGGGATTACAGGCATGTGCCACCAAAAACAGCCCTCCCCGGCAGCAATAATATTTTTAATGTTATGAAAAAATAGCCCAATTTCTTCTATCTTGGGAGGTGGTGATTTTCCTTCTAAGAGTTCATGGGCTGGGGGTGTAGCTCAGTGGTTGAGTGCGTGCTTGGCTTGTGTAGCCCCGAGTTCATTCCCACAGCACCACCAAAACCAAAACTTGCTCATGAGTGTGGACCCTTTGGTCAACTCGCTCTGGTTAACCACTCTCACTAGCACCCGCTGTCGTTATATACTCATTCCTCTGTTTTCCTTTTAAATGCTGTTTTCCTATAACAGCAGCTATGTTGTCTATTTTGCTCTCCATTCTAGACCCATTATCTGGAAGTATAAAATAAATGAATAAAATCCAATTCTGTTGAATGTACAATTTAGGGACCTAGATTGGGATGACGTTATTTGGTTCAGCTCTTCCCCTGAAATCCCCTGCTCAACAAGCTACAGATGTTACCCAGAAACCCAGAAAAAGTAATTCAGAAGTGTCTGTGATGGACTGAATTCTGAAGTGTAGAAATTTAGAAGATGTGAATAATTATGAAGTGCTTTGCAGTCAGTAAAGTTTTTTTTTTTTTTTTTTTTTTTTTTTGCGGTACCAGGGATTGAACGCAGGGGCGTTCTACCTTCGCGCTACGCCCCCGGCCCTATTTTTTTATACTTTATTTTGAAACCGGGTCTCATGAAGTTGCGGAGAGCCTCACTAGGTAGAGAGAGAGAGAGAGAGAGAGAGAGAGAGAGAGAGAGAAAGAGCTGAGGCTGGCCGCGAACCCAGATCCTCCGGTCTCTGCCTCCCAAAGTACTGGGATTACAAGCGTGCGCCACCACGCCTGGCTTGCAGTCAGTAAAGTTTTGAGGGACTTAAATTACTTGCCAGTGCTGGCCTAAGCAACACTGCCCCGTCTTTCCAGTTTTACATCTTTTTCTGTCTCTTCAGGTTCTCTCATCCCCACAATCAGCTCTCAATGTGCATACTACTTGGATTATTGTTTTTAGTTTTTGCTTAAAGCAAACATTACATATCAGAAACTGGTTGAGTTTTTTTTGACTGTGCAAACACTCTGCACTAAGTCCCTAAAATCATATCACTGTATAAATCACAAGGCTGACTCTAATTCTTTAACATTAAAGTTATATTCTAGCCTTCATTAGGGAAATTGAACTTACCTCAAAACTTTGTAACTAATAAGACAAAGTAGTAAACATTTTCTGAGTTCTCTTATTTAGCTTGCAATAAAAAAATCAATTTCTCATTAGACTTTGAATGAGGTTGGGGATAGCACATGTGGCAACACACACAAAAATGAACACTGTGTAGAACGGTGATTGACTTGCTTGAGGGACTGCAGATAAATTCTATGCTATGTGCCCTGGACTGTAAACACCCCAAGGGCTGGCTTCTTGCTTATTTTCATTTGTAATCCTCACTTAACCTAATACCTTGCAATCACATTTCAAAAACGTTTAAAGAATATTACCTGAAAACATCTTATTTACATATTTCAAGTTATGAATGGAAAAGATTCTAGTAGCTCAGAGACCAGAAAAATAATTAGCTGATAAGTTAGTATCTGTGAACTAGACATGCAAACAAAAAAGTAAATATAATTCTGGATGTGAAAATGTGGCCACAGAAAGTTATGATTTCATTTGTAGTAAACGATTTTAGATGCTTTAGCAAAAGTTGCCTTCAAGCCATTATATGAGGGAAAACTAGTAAATGAGAGCCTCATTAATTGCAAGGTGATTGGGTTTTATTATTTTAAAAACAATTTCTTTCTTATCACTAAAATAATTCTATTGTGTGTGTGTGTGTGTGTGTGTGTGTGTGTGTGTGTGTGTACATACACATGAGCACATGGTACTGGGAATTGAACCCAGGGGTGTTCTACCTCTGAGCTACACCCCCTCCCCTATTAAATTTTTTTAAAAAATTTTTGAAACAGAGTCTCATTAAGTTGCTGAGGCTGGCCTCAAAATGGCAATCCTCCTGTCTCAGCTTCCCAAGTACTGTGATTATTACAGGCATGCACCACCATGCCCAGCTTAATGTAATTCTATTTTTATTGTAGGAAATGTTAAAAAATATGTAAGCACAAAGAAGAAAAATTTAAAATTCCATAATCCTATCACTCACAAAACTTATTTTCTAATAGTATACTTCAAAACTCTTACTGAGGGAGACCGGAGCGGGGAAGAGGGAAACACCTCAATGGACATGATGTGCATACACAAACTTATCAAAGTCAATCACTATGCTGAGCATGGGAAGGAGGGGAGGGAGGGAATAGGGCGGGAACTGGGGGAGATCTCAATGAGTGCTGTGTGCATGTACGCCTCTACCACCCTGAACTTCATCAAGATGTATGATTACAATGCACCAAGAAAACCCCCCAAAAACAAAAACAAAAACTCTTGTTCCTCTTTAACCAGGACATACTCACAGCAGAGAGAAATAATTGACATGGCATGCAGCTTGTTCTCAGATCTGATATAAGGTCTCATACAGATGACAAAAAGGTTTCCAAAGCAAGTAACTGCAGATACAACCCAGACAAATACTCTCTGAATAATGTTTGCCAAGAGATTCTCAAGAGATGAGATTCCATCAGTGTTTGGTTTACAGCTGCGAACATGTGGTGCATATCCACAGTACTGGAATTTCTTAAAATATCTGGTGTACAAAGAGAAGATAAAATAAGATTTTAAATTTAATTCAGTGTCATCACATGATAATATTTATTCTTGGTACTATCTCAGTAGACAGAAAATGTCTTAATATGACATTCAGAGGAATGTAAAGCATTAGGATTCTGAAGTTTAAAATTTAAATTCTCTTTATTTTGATTTCATTGTAAAAGAATGTGTGGGTGAAAGGCACAAACAGGAATAATGAAAATACAAGTGTTAGACATGTTTTAGAACATAAATGAATTGTTAGCTTGTGACCAAGAAAATGAATTTATCCAATGAAACTTTTAATAGGTTTTCAGAGTTCAGTCTACATAAATGCACTGTTACATAGCTCCCATGGTTGCTGTAACTGATCTCACCTTTTTCTTTTTTTGGTGATACTGGGGTTTGAACCCAGGGGCATTCTACCTCTGAGCTACACTCCCAGCCCTATTTTATTTTTATTTTGAAACAGGGGCTCACTAAGTTGCTGAGGGTCCAAGTTGCTGAAGCTGACCTTGAGCCTGCGATCCTTCGGCCTCGGCCTCCCAGGTACTGGGATTACAGGCATGTGCCACCACGCCTGGCTTGATCTTGCCTTTTAACCCTTGGGAAAAATAGAGTTCTTTCTCAACTGTGTTTCCATGATTTTTCTGTTATAGTTTATTATGGTATCTGAAACTACTTGCTGACATGATTATCTCTCACTAGATTTGGATCATAATAAAGGGTTCAATGACTATTTGTTGAGTGAATTCTTTCATCAATAGAGAGACTTCATTTCTTGATAAAAATATCACCTTGACAATCAATAATTACTGTTGTGTTACTAACAATGCCAACACCATTTATTGAGCATTCCCTAGACATCAGGAATACATTGTCAGACTCCATGGGTAGGTATTAGCATCTCCATAAAAGGAGAGGAATCTTCAATGGAGACAAATTATTTGCTAGGAAATTTTCTAGTCATTGTAGAAATTGGAATTCAGTGCCAAACATCAATAATACAAATAATAATAAATGTTGGTGAGGATGTGGGGAAAAGGAACACTTATACATTGTTGATGGGATTGTAAATTAGTACAACCATTATGGAGACCAGTATGGAGGTTCCTCAAAAGACTAGGAATGGAACCACCATAAGACCCAGCTCTACCACTCCTTGGTATCGCTCCAAAAAAAAAAAAAAATTAAAGTCAGAATGCTACAGTGATACATGCACACCCATGTTCATAGCAGCACAGTTCACAGTGGCCAAGTGATGGAACCACCCTGAGTGTCTCAAAAGATGAATGGACAAAGAAAATGTGGTACAGACACACGGCAGACTTTTACTAGTCATGAAGAAGAACGAAATTATGTCATTTGCAGTAAAATGGATGGAACTGGAGAACATCATGCTAAATGAGATCAGCCAGATTCTGAAAACCAAGAGCCACACACTTTCTCTCATATGTGGAAGCTAGAGAGAAAATAGGAAAGAAAAAGAACCTCATGAAAAGGAGGAGAGAGACCAGTAGAATAGGACTGGGGGAAGGAGGACGGGAGGGAAAGTGAGGTTTGGGGAAGGAAACAGACCAAATAATGTTATGTGCACAGATGAATGTATCACTATGAATCTCATGATCATGTACATGGAGGGAGGAGATGGGGTGGGAGAGATGGGGGAGAGAAACAAACCAAGTGATGTGTGTTCATGTATGAATGTATCACTATGAATCTCACTGCAGCGTATAATTATAATGCATCATAGATTAATTTTAAAAACACTGGAATTCAGATTAGATATATTTGCTTCTAAAGCCACATGTCTGGCAAAACAAAAGATCTTTATAGTATAAAAAACTAGTAATAGCTGGGCATGTGGCACACACCTGTAATCCCAGTACTTGGGAGGCTGAGTCAAGAGGATCACAGGTTTGAGGCCAGGCTCAGCAACTTAGTAAGACTATCAGCAACCTAGCAAAACCCTGTTTAGAAAAAAAAAATTAAACCAGGCATGGTGGTGCATGCTTGTAATCCCTGTACTTGGGAGGCTGAGATAGGAGGATGGCAGGTTCGAGGACAGCCTCAGCAAATAGTGAGACTCTCAGCAACCTAGTGAGACCCTGTTTCAAAATAAAAATAAAATAGGGCTGGGGTGTGTAGCTTGGAGGTAGAATACCCCAGGTTCAATCCCCAGCACCACACACACACACAAAAGGGTGAGCTGGGGGTGTAGCTGAGAGGTAGAATGCCTCTGGGTTCAATCCCCTGTAAAATACACACACACACACACACACACACACACACACACACGTAATAGAAGATAAAGACTTAATTATTACATTTTATCTTAATTCAAGTTCAATTGCTGGTATCTCCATCCTGTTATATCCATTTTCTCTGAACCGCGGTGGAGAGGAGAGCAGATGTGAGGAGGGAGGAGTGTTGATTGCCATCTCACTTTGTCCTATGTGTTTTAGGATGGAATTTTGCTTTATCAAAAGAATTATAGTAGATGCATATTTTTTAAGTTTGGCTGCTCCACGGGCAGTCACCCTTCTAGTAAAGGCATCCTAATTTCTTTTGAGGGAACCGCTTCCGCTCTCTGGGAAAATTCATAGTGGGATCTTCAGTGGAGGCGCCTTCCTAGCCCCGAGTAGGTCAGATGCTTTAAGCAAGATCAACTTGGCTCTTTCTGGGAACTCTGCGTCTTACTGATGACACTTGGACGGGTTCCTCCAGCAGTGCCTACTGGAGAAGACTACTGTGGAACTCTGCCCAATTCAAGTCTGTTCCTTTAGTTGTTTCTTAGATTTTTGTGAGCTACACTATTTTCTTCTAATAAACTCAGTTTTGCTTAATTTAGTCAGATGGTTTTATGTTGTGTGCAATCATGAAATTTTTTATAAGCATTTTCTCTGAGGAATTATGGAAAACAAAAACTGTCCTGTGTTACACTTAAAACATAAGCAAGATTACCAATTTGATGGTGGCTGACAAGACACTTCTAAATTATTGAAAGTTAATGACCATGGTATGGAGATCATTCCAAATATTGCTATAAGATGGCATTCAATTAAAAATATTTCTAGGCTCGGTGTGGTGGCGCACACCTGTAATCCCAGCGCTTAGGAGGTTGAGACAGGAGGATCGAGGCCAGCTTTGTCGAGACTCTCAACAACTTAGTGAAACCCTGTTTAACAAAAATATAAAAAAATATTTCTAAAGCATTAACCAAAGGTACCAGACACATTGAATAAAATTTTTCCCAAGTTTACTATTTCATTCATGCACACTTTCTCCAATCCTGCCCTGACACTGGGGACAATTTTCACTGAGGAAGAGTTCTCCCTACCTTCCTTCATTTATAGCGATTATTTTTAATTATTTTTATTGATTTTATATGTTCCTACATCTTCTTCTGGTAGCATGTATACCATGTGTACAAATGACTAACTCCTTAGGCAAACACGAGTATCTGAATAATATCAGAGCTGAGAGCTTCTTACAAGACCGAGTGGATTCCCCTGTACTTATGTTCTCTTATACTCAAGAAAAGTCTCCTATAAAATTCTATCAAACTGGAAACCTAGAAATTGTCCATCTAGCATCAAAGTTTTAAGAGTTATTATTGCTGGGCATGGTGGCACAGGTTTGTAATCTCAGTACTTGGGAGGCTGAGACAGGAGGATCTCAGGTTCGAGACCAGCCTCAGCTAGTCAGCAACACTCTGTGCAACCTAGGGAGACCTTGTTTAAAAAAAATAGGGCTAGGGGTGTAGCTCAAAGGTAGAATTCCTCTAGGTTCCATCCCCAGTACTCCCCCAACCCCTACAAAGAGTTAATTATTGTTGAGACACGTCTGAGTTCCTTTGGGCTATTGTAACAAAAATGCTGTAGACTGAGTGGCTTAGACAATGAGCATTGATTCCTCGCAGTTCTGGAGGCTGGGCAGTCTAGGGTCAAGGTGGCAGCGAGTTCAGAGCCTGGTGAAGTCCCACTTCCAGGTTCATAGATGGCCATCTTCTCGCTGTGTCCTCACATCGTGGGAGGGCAAGGGAGGTCTTAAGTCTCTTTTTAGGGGCACTAATCCTATTCATGAGGCTCTACTCTCATAACCTAATCCCCCCAAAGCTCCACCCCCTAATATGACACTGGCTTAAGATTTCAACATATGAATTTTTGGGGTGACATAAATATTCAGTATGTAGCAGACAAATTAGTAGAAAATATTAATAGATTTGATGCATTGGGTGTGGATATATTATCACAATACATGGGGGAACATGAAGATTAAAATCTAGGGAAATAATAAGAAAAACATCAACTTACATGTGAGAGAGATTCATAAGCGGTCTAAACATCCTTTGTTGGATATTTGAAATTTCAATTCCCTCTAAGCTGCTAAAAGTGACAGATAATCAATCAAAACATATGTTAAACACAGTATAATAAAATGAGTTTTTGTGAAGGACAATTTAATAAAATGCTTTAGTAAACACTTAATTTACATGATATACTCAACCTTTGCTAGGCGCCTCCCTAACTTCTCTTTTTGATTGTGTTATTTATAGACATATAGTCCCCCTACTTGATTTTTTGGGCTACTTACAGATCATGGCACAATGCTTTGTGCATACTCACTTCTCAATAAGTGAACAGGAATTATCTTCCAGACAATATTACAATAGCTTTAAAGTTTTTCATCTTTAAAATTTTTGTAATGTATATATTTTTGTGGCACTGGGGATTGAACCCAGGGGCATTCTACCTCTGAGCTACACCCCCAGCCCTATTTTATTTTTATTTTGAAACAGGGTCCTGCTAGGTTAATGAGAATCTCAGTACTTGCTGAGACTGTCCTCCAACCTGCAATCCTCCTGTCTCAGCCTCCCAAGAACTGGGATTGTAGGTGTGCGCCACCACACCCAGCTTTAAAATTTTTGTAATAATTTTAAAGTAACATTTTTTCTTTATAAAGTGCCTTTTTACTCCGAGCTGATCTTTTTAGGGCAATTCTTAGATGCTAATAGAATTTTTGTCCTTTTCGTATGGGTTTGGTGTAAGTCATGACTTACATAAGGTAGACTATCCCATCAGAGTGAGGATGCCCATGATAAATTCTTAAGTACTCAGAACTAAAGGAGCAATGACTATGCAGATGCCTTCAGAGAATCAAAGCAAACAATTTAATAGAAGCTCTTGGTGACTAATGGGAAAATATAAAATGATTCATCAGTACTTAATTTTTACTTTTATTAACATGTAACAAAAGTAATAGCTGTCTATTTTTACCGAGCACTTTTATTTATGCTTTTGTGGAACTTAATCAAAATCCTGGAAATGAAGTTTATAAGGAAGATTCTAAAACATATATCATTAGTATTGAGATAACAATTTCATCATAAAACTATCCCCATATGTGTATACTTACAGAGACTTGAGTTTGACGAGACAATCAAATTGATTTGCTTGAATTTTCTGGATTGGGTTATAGGAAATATTCCTGTTTTAAAAAAGGCAGCAATAGGTCATTTCTAAAAATTGCTAAGTAAAGTTCCAAAGTGTATTTATTGACTTTGAGTTACTTTGAAACATTTACAAAAAAGTATAGTACCACTCAAAATGGATTAAAGACTTAAATGTAAGACCTGAAACTATAAAACTACTGGAAGAAAACATAAAGGGAAATCTTCCTGGCATTGGTCTGGGTTATGATTTTTTTGATATGGTCCCAAAGCAGAGGCAATAGAAGCAAAGACAGGCAAATGGGATGACATGAAACTAAAAAACTTCTGCAAAACCAAGGGGAGAAAATCAACAGAGTGGAGAGACAGCCTACAGAATGGGAGAAAATATTTGCAAAGCATACTTCTGAGAAGGGATTAATATCCAAAATATATAAGATACTTAAGCAACTCAACAGCAAGAAAACAAATAAACTGATTAAAAAATAGGCAAGGGACCTGAACAGACATTTTTCAAAAGGAGACATAGAGATGGCCAACAGGGGTGTATGTGTGTGTGTGTGTGTGTGTGTGTGTACATGTGTGTATATATATATATATATATATATATATAATAATAATATAACCAATCATCAGAGAAATACAAATTGAAATCACAATGAGATCTCACCTTACACCTGTTAGGATGCCTTTTATTAAAAAAATGATAAGTATTGGTGAGGATGTGGAGAAAAGGGAACCCTTTTACACTGTTGGTGGAATGTAAATTAGTTAAACAGTATGGAAAATAGTATGAGGTTCCTCAAAAAATAAAATTAGAACTATCATATGATACAGCAATCTCCCTACTAAGCATATATCCAAACAAATAGGAATCAGTATGTTGATGAAACATCCGCATTACCGTGTTCACTGCAGCATTATTCACAGTAGCCAAGATGTGGAATCAACCTACATGTCCATCAACAGATGAACAGATAAAGAGAACATGGTGCACATACACAAGGCAACACCAATTGGCCTTAACAAAGAAGGAAACCCTATTTGCAACAATGTGGATGAACCTGGAGGACACTACCCTAAGTGAAACAGGTCAGGCACAGAAATACAAATACCACATGGTCTCACTTATATGCAGAATCTAAAAATGTTGAATGCATAGAAGTAGAGTGTAGAAGCTGGGAGTGTTGGAGCACAGTTGTAATCCCAGTATTTGGGAGACTGAGACAGGAGGATCGCAGGTTCGCAGCCAGCCTCAGCAACTTGCGAGACCTTCCGCAATCTTAATGAGACCCTGTTTCAAAATAAAGAATAAAATAGGGCTGGGGGTGTAGCTCGGAGGTAGAATGCCCCTGGGTTCAATCCCCAGTACCGCAAAAAAAAAAAAAAAAGAAGTAGAGAGTAGAGTAGTAGTTGCCAGGGGTTGAAGGCAAGAGGTAGCAAGGGGAGGGGGGAATAGGAAGAAGTTTGTCAAAGTTAGACAGGAAAAACCAGTGTAAGAGGTCTACTGTACAGCATGGTGAATATGGTTAGTAACAGTGCATTGTATTCTGAAAGTTTCTGAGAGAATAGATTTTGAATGTTCTCACAGCACAAAAGCATATGAGGCAATATATATGTTAATGAGTTAAATTTAGCCATTTCACCTTGTATATGTATTTCAAAACATCATGTCATACATGATAAGTATGTACAATTTTTTTGTGGTAGTAAAGACTGAACCCAGGGGCATTCTGCCTCTGAGCTATACCCCAGTCATTTTTTAAAAATATGCTTTTATTAGTACATTATAGTCTCACATCATAATGTAAATCATGCTGACAGTGACAGGGTCTCACTAAGTTGCTTGAGGCTGGCCTTGAACCTGTGATTCTCCTGTCTCAGCCTCCCAACTACTGGGATTACAGGCATGTGCCACCATGCCCGGCTAATATGTACAATTTTTATAAGTCAAATTTTAAAAGTATAGTAAGTGCACTTGCTTCATATGATTGATTATGCATTTAAGCAAACTATGAAGTTTGTAAAACACTTAGAATAATGCCTGACTTATAGTAAGTACTCTATGATTGTGATAGTGATAGAGCAAGAGACAATGGAACTTGGGAAGAAGGTAAGGTTGTCAGGAAAGGGCTCCCACCAGATAAGTGGTAGCTACCCAGAGAGAGCCATACCTATTTCACAGTTTGCCCAGGATCCAATGCGGTTTAAATAAAACAAAAAAGAATTTTATTGAGTTAAAATTTGAATTAATGGAATCACATCATGTACCTTTCACAATAAATTTTATGTCAAAGAGTGACATTGTACTAGTAATTTCTGAGGTGTAACATGAAAAATAGGCTTTTCATTTCATGTAAATACTAGATTTTATCTAGGGACAAAGTGACTGAGATAAGTATGAAAATACAGTTGAGTTTAAAGGGAGAAAATTTTAGAATCCCTTTTTCCCCTCCTGCCATACCTCCTACATAATATCAAGAATCTTTGTTAAACACCTTGAAACAAGAATCATTGGTTAAAGGTTGTTTCTCAGAGGAGTTCTCATTTTAAGAAATTTACTCAATATTAGACTATTAGTTATGTGTGTGTGTGTGTGTGTGTGTGTGTGTGTGTGTGTGTGTGTAGGGGCTGCTGGGGGAACCATGGTTACAGAAAGAAGGAAAAAGAGGAAGAACGGTGATGGAAAATTTCTTGTATGAAAGAAAGGAAATGATCTCAGCAAATTAGGAATAGAAGGAAACTTCCTCACATAATAAAGGCCATATATAAACCTCATGATTTATACTTGATGGTGAAAGGCCAAAAGTGTTTCCTCTAAGAGTTGGAACAAGATAAGGATGCCTGCTTTTACCATTTCTATTCTACATAGTATTCGAAGTCCTAGCCAGAGCAATAAGGCAAGAAAAATAAATAAAAAGAAGAAACATTATCTCTGTTCAGATGATGTAATCCTATATGTAGAAAACCTAAAGATTTAATAACAACAGCAAAAATATTATAACTAATAAATCCAGCAAAGTTGCTGGATACAAAATTAACACACAATAATTAGTTGTGCTTCATGCACAATAAACAATCCCAAAAGGAAATTAGGAAAACAATCCCATTTACAATAGCATCAAAAGAATAAAATACTTGAATAACTAAGTGAAGGAGATAAAATATATGTATGCCAAAAACTACAAAACATTGCTGAAAGCAATTAAAGACATCTGCTATGGGTTGAATGTTCCTTCCAAAACCTTTGTTGAAATTTGATTGCCATTGCAGCAGTGTTGAGAGGTGGACTTTTAAGAGGTGGTTAGGTCATGAGGGCTCTGCCTTTGTGCATTTAGGATTAATTGCATTATTGCAGGAGCAGGCTCCTGAGAAAAGAATAGGTTTGCTTCCTCCTCCCACCCCACCCCCCTTATTTACTCTCTTGCCACCTCGTGCCTTCCACCATGTTGTGCTGAAGCAAGAAAGCTTCACTAGATGTGGCCCTTTGGTCTTCGATCTCCCAGTTCCAACAAGCTTCTATCATTTACAAATTACCCAGTCTGTGGGATTATGTCATAGCAGCAGAAAATGGACTAAGACAACATCCAGGAGGGGAAAGATTTCTGTGTTCATAGATAGGAAGACTTAATGATAATCCATGCTAAAATTCATATGGAATTTCAAGAGAGCCCAAGTGGCCAACAATCTTGAAAAAGGAATAAGAAAGTTAGAGAACGCACATTAACTGATTTCCAAACTTACTACAAAGTGACAGTAATCGAACAGTGTGGTACCGGCATAAAAACAGACATGTAGACTAATGGGATAGAATACAGAGCCCAGGAATAGACCCATACATATATAGCCAAGTGATTTTCAAAAACAGTGAGAAGGCCATTCAGTAGGGAGAGGGCAGTCTTTTCAACAAATTGTGCTGGGAAAACTGAATATTCACATGCAGAAGAATCTTTACCTTACACCATGCACATAAATGGATCAAAGACCTAAATGTAAAACTATAAAACTCCCAGAAGAAGCAGGGGAAAAACTTCATGACATTGGATTTGGCAATGATTTCTTGGATGACACCAAAAGCATAGGTAACAAATAAAAAGCACAAAAGCTTGACTATATTAAAATTAAGACCTTATGCATCAAAGGACACTATAACAGAGTGAAATTTCAACCCCTGTACAGGGTTCATCAATCATATATCTGAAACTGATTAATATCCAAAAGGTAAAAATAATTCCTAAAACTCAGTAACAACAAAAACACTTTAATTAAAAAGTTGGCAAAGAACTTGAACAGATTTTTCTTCAAGAAGACATAAAAATGATCAATAAGCACTTGAAAAGACACCCATCATCATTAATCAGGGAAACTCAGATCAAAACTACAAAGAGATACAATTTTACACCTATTAGAATGCTATTATCAAAAAACCCCAAATAACAAGTGTTGGGAAGATGGAGAGAGATTGGAACCCTTGTGCACTGCTGATGGAAATGAAAATTGGTGCAACTGCTATGGAAAACAGAACTAAACATAGAATAAAAATAGAATTACCAGAAGATCCAGCAGTTCTACCTCTGAGGGCTTATAGGTGGTCTCTGACTTAAAATGGTTTGACTTAATGATTTTTCCCTTTACAATAGTGTGGAAGAAATTCACCTTTGAGTTTTGAATTTCAGTCTTTTCCTGGGCTAGCAATATGTGGTATGGTACAGTAGTGACCTGCAGCACCCAGTCAGTGATGCAATCACAAGGGTAGAAAACTGATATTCCACAGTGGACTGTGTTGCTAAGTGACGATGTTTAGTAGGTTAGGTGTATTAAGTGCATCTTGACTTATTTTCAACTTATAATGGGTTTATCAGGACATAACCTCATTGTAAGTCGAGAAGCACCTATATGGCTCAAAGAATTGAAAGCAAAACTTGAACACATGTTTGTATACCTGTGTGTACAAATACATAACATTATTATACTGTACACCCATATTTGTACACCTATGTGTACAAATATATAACATTATACACAAGAACCAAAAAATAGAAGAAACTGAATGTCCATTAACTGATGAATGGGTAAACAATTGATGAATGTGGTATATATACATAGTAGAATATTAGCCTTAAACAGAAAGGAAATTCGGACACATGCTACAATATGAATGAAACATGAAAGCATGATGCTAAGTGAAATAAGCAAGTTGTAAAATGACAAATGCTGTGTGATTTCAATTATATGAGGTGCTTAGACTAGTCAAATTCATGAAGATAAAAAGTAGAATGGATTTTGTCAGAGGCTGGGGGAGAGGGCCGATGGGAGTTAGTGTGTAATAGTTACAGAGGTCAGTTTTGCAAGATGAAAAAATTCAGGAGGAGTCTGGTGGAGATGGTTGCAGAACTGCGTGAATGTAGTTAATGTCATTCAATTGTACACTTATAAATAAATGGTTAATTTTACCACAATTCAAAAATAATAAAACAAAAGAAATGGTGAGATTAATATCAGTCTTACAATTGTGACAGCTCCTTCAGGTTCTTAAAGACACGTGGTGGAAGATTTTCAATCTTATTACTTCCTAAATCCCTAGGGAAAAAATTGCAAACATGTTATATTATTTTATGAAAACTTTATTTGTTGTTCAGAAATTTGTTGGGAAACCGTTATGCAACGTTTCAACAATGCCATCAGTGAGTTGTGTTAATTTCTGGATGAGCTCAGGAGACACCTTACAAACTAGAATAGTTGAATTTATTATTATTATTAGCTTTTGTGGTGGTAGGGACCAAACCCAGGGCCCCACGCATACTAGGCAAATGCTCTACAACTGAGCTATACTCCTAGCCAGTGACTAGTTTACTTTTGTTTATTTGTGTGTGTTTGTGTGTGTGTGTGTTACTGGGGATCAAACCCAGGGGCATTCTACCTGTGAGCTACACCCCCAACCCTATTTTTTTTTTTTTTAGTTTGAAATAGAGTCTCGCTAAGTGGCCGAGGGCCTCATTAAGTTGCTGAGGCTGGAGGCGAACCTGTGATCCTTCTGTCTCAGCCTCCTAAGTACTGGGATTACAAGCATGTGCCACCACACCTGGTTAGTTGTTGACTTTAAAGCAAACATATGGCAAAGGTTTTGTCGCAATCACTACTTAAAGTCCTCTGTGACGAGTGAATCCTGATTGTTGCCAATGTATCTGCCCTCAGCAGTTCTGTTGCCTGGAGGGGCAGAATGTAGCCCAACCATCCTGCGTGGGGGGGAGTTCAGATCTAGGTCCATCCACTGGAAACCATTCCTCTTGGAAAACATGCCATTTTTGTCCTTGTAAATCTGAATTTTCAGGCAAGTCCTTAGGCAGGACTAAATATTGGCCTTGGTCACCCGCTCTGCAGCTTTTGTTGTTCCTTCCTTTACTTCTGGACCTGGATCAGAACTGGTTCTGGACTAAGCTGTTCGTGTTCCATGTTCACTGCTATTTATTGAAACACAGAAGGTTAGGTTTTGGGGGAATTGTCCTCGGATATTTAGGTAGTGTTTTCCAGATGGATAAAACAAGGAAAATAAAGATCACATGACTAACTTTTAATAACTAGATAATACCTTTGGATCACCTAGATGATCTCTCCCTGTTATTGAAAGCAATTTCCTATGTGCTGCTGACATGGTTCAACTGTCATATACCAGGAGGATTTAGAACAGGGCCTTGGTTCTAATTTCTATTGATATTTTCTTGCAGATTTTGTGAATGATTGGTAGTACGTACTAAAAAAATGTTTCAAACAAATTATTATAGAAAAACTGTTGGCTTTTCAATGGCTTGTTCATTGGTGCATGGAAGCAGAAGGCAGGGTTGTTTTCTGATAAATCTTCCTGCTCAGGCATCTGTATCCCCCACGTGTCTCAGTGCTTATGTGAGGTGTCTAGTATTATGTTCATAATGTCCTAGTTACATTCTTTATGTTTAACAAATCAGTGTTCTCCCCAGATAATTTTCAAAATACGTAGCTCTGTCCACACTCCAGATTCTTTCCAGAAAATTGATATTAAAAAATAAACAATTATCTTCAGGGTGTGCACTTCATTCATGGTGCAAAATCTATTTTATGTTCATCATAAACTTGTTTTAATGTCCTTAGGAATTATGTCATTAGTATTTTAAAAAGGGACAGTATAAAATAACTGTTTTTAACTTATCCATTATTTATTTATTTTAGGGATATTATTATTTTTATTATTTATTATAAGGATATCATTTATTATAGGGATAGATCCATTTATTTTAGGGGTATTATCCCTTACTTATTATAAGGATATTATCCATGGCAGTATATAGTTTACTTATGAATCCAATATTATCCTGCAGTTTCAGATGTGTTTTAATCTTATGGTTGCTGTGTATTAAACCTCTAGGAAACTTAAAGTCAAATTTGCTGTCCCCTTTGAAACAGTGGAACACAGTAGTGTGGGATTTTTTTTTTTTTGCAGTACTGGGGATTGAACCCAGGGGCATTCTAACTCTGAGCTATACCCCCAGCCCAAACTTTTATTCTTTATATTTGAAACAAGGTCTCACTAAGTTGCAGAGGGCCTCACTAAGTAGCTGAGGCTGGCTGCAAACCTGTGATCCTCCTGTCTCACCCTCCCAAGTACTG